>WOVY01007025.1:0-26821 GCA_013436015.1 Rhipicephalus annulatus
TGAAGCTTAACTATCCTTTTTTCTCAATGAAACGGACGTGCCAAGATGTATATTTGGCATGAGCAGTTGCAAATGCTTATACTTGTTTGATGCACAAGTGGCCTGTGTATTGCATTCATTTCGTATCATGTAATGCTCTTCTGCTCACCCTCTCTTTACGCAGTGCTTTCGCGATGCAGTGAAGCTTATCATCCTTTTTTCTCCCTGAAAACGGACGTGCCAAGATGTAAATTTGGCATGAACAGTGCAAATGCTTATATTTGTTTGATGCACAAGTGGCCTATGCATGCATTCATTTCGTACATGTTTTGCTCTTGTGCTCACGCTGGCTTTACTGCAGTGCTTTCGCGATGCAGTGAAGCTAACTATCCATTTTTCTCAATGAAACGGACGTGCCAAGATGTATATTTGGCATGAGCAGTTGCAAATGCTTATACTTGTTTGATGCACAAGTGGCCTGTGTATGCATTCATTTCGTATCATGTAATGCTCTTCTGCTCACGCTTGCTTTACTGCAGTGCTTTCGCGATGCAGTGAAGCCTAATCATATTTTGGTAATTGTCTTTTTGTCTCGCTGAAACGGACGTGCCAAGATGCATATTTGGCCTGGGCAGTCGCAAATGCTTGTATTTGTTTCATGCACAAGTGGCCTGTATATGCATTCATTTCGTATGATGTAATGCTCTTCTGCTCACGCTGGCATTACCGCAGTGCTTTCACGATGCAGTGAAGCTTAATCATCCTTTTGTCTCCCTGAAACGGACGTGCCAAGTTGTATATATTGTACTGAACAGTCGCAAATGCTTATATTTGTTTGATGCACAAGTGGCCCGTGCATGCATTCATTTCGTATCATGTATTGCTCTTCTGCTCACGCTGGCTTACCGCAGTGCTTTCGCCATGCAGTGAAGCTCCATCATCTTTTTGGTAATTGTCTTTTTGTCTCCCTGAAACAGACATGCCAAGATGCATATTTGGTCTGAGAAGTCGCAAATGCTTATGATTGTGATGCACAAGTGGCCTGTATATGCATTCATTTCGTATCATGTAATGCTCTTCTGCTCACGCTGGCTTTACCGCAGTGCTTTCGCGTTGCAGTGAAGCTTAATTATCTTTTGGTAAATGTCTTTTTGTCTCCCTGAAACGGACGTGCCAAAATGCACATTTGGCCTGAGCAGTCGCAAATCGCTTATATTTGTTTGATGCACAAGTGGCCTGTATAAGCATTAATTTTGTATCATGTAATGCTCTTCTGCTTACGCTGACTTTATCGCAGTGCTTCGCGATGCAGTGAAGCCTAATTGTCCTTTTGTCTCCCTGAAACGGACGTGCCAAGATGTATATTTGGCATGATCAGTCGCAAATGCTTATATTTGTTTGATGCACAAAATGCTTGTTTATGCATTCATTTCGTATCGTGTAAAGCTGATTTTGCTAACGCGGGCTTTACCGCAGTGCTTTCGCGATGCAGTGAAGCTTAATCATCCATTTGTGTACCTGAAACGGACGTGCCAAGATGTATATTTGGCATGAGCAGTTGCAAATGCTTATATTTGTTTGATGCACAAGTGGCCTGTGCATGAGTTCATTTCCTATCATGTCCGTATCATGTAATGCTCTTCTGCTCACGCTGGCTTTACCGCACTGCTTTCGCGATGCAGTGAAGCCTAATCATCCTTTTGCCTCCCTGAAACGGACTTGCCAAGATGTACATTTGGCATGAGCAGTTGCAAATGCTTATATTTGTTTGATGCACAAGTGGCTTGTGCATGAGTTCATTTCCTATCATGTAATAATCTTCTGCTCACGCTGGCTTTACCGCAGTGCTTTCGCCATGCAGTGAAGCTTAATCATCTTTTGATATTGTCTTTTTGTCTCCCTGAAACGGACGTGCCAAGATGCATATTTGGTCTGAGCAGTGGCAAATGCTTATAATTTGTGATGCACAAGTGGCCTGTCTATGCATTCTTTCGTATCATGTAATGTTCTTCTGCTCACGCTGGCTTTACCGCAGTGCTTTCGCAATGCAGTGAAGCCTAATCATACTTTTGATTGATTGATATGTGGGGTTTAACGTCCCAAAACCACTATATGATTATGAGAGACGCCTAATCATACTTTCGTCTTCCTGAAACGGACGTGCCAAGATGTATATTTGGCATGAGCAGTTGCAAATGCTTATATTTGTTTGATGCACAAGTGGCCTGTGCATGAGTACATTTCCTATCATGTCCGTATCATGTAATGCTCTTCTGCTCACGCTGGCTTTACCGCACTGCTTTCGCGATGCAGTGAAGCTTAATCATCCTTTTGCCTCCCTGAAACGGACTTACCAAGATGTACATTTGGCATGAGCAGTTGCAAATGCTTATATTTGTTTGATGCACAAGTGGCCTGTATATGCATTCAATACGTATCTTGTAATGCTCTTCTGCTCACGCTGGCTTCACTGCAGTGCTTTCGCGATGCAGTGAAATCTAAACATCTTTTGGTAATTGTCTTTTTGTCTTCCTGAAACGGACGTGCCAAGATGCATTTTCGGCCTGAGCAGTCACAAATGCTTATATTTGTTTGATGCACAAGTGGCCTGTATATGCATTCATTTAGTATCATGTAATGCTCTTCTGCTCACGCTGGCTTTACCGCAGTGCTTTCGCGATGCAGTGAAGCCTAATCATCCTTTTGCCTCCCTGAAACGGACGTGCCAAGATGTACATTTGGCATGAGCAGTTGCAAATGCTTATAATTGTTTGATGCACAAGTGGCTTGTGCATGCGTTCATTTCCTATCATGTAATAATCTTCTGCTCACGCTGGCTTTACCGCAGTTCTTTCGCCATGCAGTGAAGCTTAATCGTCTTTTGATTTTGTTTTTTGTCTCCCTGAAACGGACGTGCCAAGATGCATATTTGGCCTGAGAAGTCGCAAATGCGTATAATTTGTGATGCACAAGTGGCCTGTATATGCATTCTTTCGTATCATGCAATGCTCTTCTGCTCACGCTGGCTTTATCGCAGTGCTTTCGCAATGCAGTGAAGCTTAATCATACTTTTGATTGATTGATATGTGGGGTTTAACGTCCCAAAACCACTATATGATTATAAGAGACGCTTAATCATACTTTCATCTTCCTGAAACGGACGTGCCAAGATGTATATTTGGCTTGAGCAGTTTCAAATGCTCAAATTTGTTTGATGCACTAATGGCCTGTATATGCATTCATTTCGTATCATGTAATGCTCTTCTACTCACGCTGGCTTTACTGCAGTGCTTTCGCGATGCAGTGAAGCCTAATCATCTTTTGGTAATTGTCTTTTTGTCTCCCTTAAACGGACGCGCCAAGATGCATATTTGGCCTGAGCAGTCGCAAAATGCTTGTATTTGTTTGATGCACAAGTGGCCCGTGCATGCATTCATTTCGTATCATGTTATGCTCTTCTGCTAACGCTGGCTTTACCGCAGTGCTTTCGCGATGCAGTGAAGCTTAATCAATTTTTGGTAATTGTCTTTTTTCTCCCTGAAACGGACGTGCCAAGATGCATATTTGGCCTGAAAAGTCGCAAATGCTTATATTTGTTTGATGCACAAGTGGCCTGTATATGCATTCATTTCGTATCATGTAATGCTCTTCTGTTCAAGCTGGTTTTACTGCAGTGCTTTCGCGATGCAGTGAAGCCTAATCATCTTTTGTAAATTGTCTTTGTGTCTACCTGAAACGGACGTGCCAAGATGTATATTTGGCATGAGCAGTTGCAAATGCTTATATTTGTTTGATGCACAAGTAGCCCATGCACGCGTTATTTTGGTATCATGTAATGCTCTTCTGCTCACGCTGGCTTTACCGCACTGCTTTCGCGATGCAGTGAAGCTTAGTCATCCTTTTGTCTCCCTGAAACGGACGTGCCAAGATGTATATTTGGAACGAGCAGTTGCAAGTGCCTAATTTGATGCACAAGTGGCCTGTATATGCATTCATTTCGTATAATGTAATGCTCTTCTGCTCACGCTGGATTTCCCGCAGTGCTTTCACGATAGAGTGAAGCCTAATTATCTTTTGGTAATTGTCTTTTTGTCTCCCTGAAATGGACGTGCCTAGATGCATAATTGGTTTGAGCAGTCGCAAATGCTTATATTTGTTTGATGCACAAGTGGCCTGTATAGGCATTCATTTCGTATCATGTAATGCTCTCCTGCTAACGCTGGCTTCACCGCAGTGCTTTCGCGATGCAGTGAAGCCTAATCATCTTTTTGTCTCCCTGAAACGGACGTGCCAAGATGTATATTTGGCATGAGCAGTTGCAAGTGCCTATATTTGATGCACAAGTGGCCTGTATATGCATTCATTTCCCATCATGTAATGCTCTTCTGTTCAAGCTGGCTTTACTGCAGTGCTTTCGTGATGCAGTGAAGCCTAATCATCTTTTGGTAATTGTCTTTTTGTCTCCCTGAAACGGACGCGCCAAGATGCATATTTGGCCTGAGAGGTTGCAAATGCCTATATTTGTATGATGCACAAGTGGCCTGTGCATGCATTCATTTCCTATCATGTAATGCTCTTCTGCTCACGCTCTCTTTACCGCAGTGCTTTCGCGATGCAGTGAAGCTTAATCATCCTTTTTTTCTCCCTGAAACGGACGCGCCAAGATGTAAATTTGGCATGAACAGTGCAAATGCTTATATTTGTTTGATGCACAAGTGGCCTATGCATGCATTCATTTCGTATCATGTTTTGCTCTTCTGCTCACGCTGGCTTTACTGCAGTGCTTTCGCGATGCAGTGAAGCTTAACTATCCTTTTTTCTCAATGAAACGGACGTGCCAAGATGTATATTTGGCATGATCAGTTGCAAATGCTTATACTTGTTTGATGCACAAGTGGCCTGTGTATGCATTCATTTCGTATCATGTAATGCTCTTCTGCTCACGCTTGCTTTACTGCAGTGCTTTCGCGATGCAGTGAAGCCTAATCACATTTTGGTAATTGTCTTTTTGTCTCGCTGAAACGGACGTGCCAAGATGCATATTTGGCCTGGGCAGTCGCAAATGCTTGTATTTGTTTCATGCACAAGTGGCCTGTATATGCATTCATTTCGTATGATGTAATGCTCTTCTGCTCACGCTGGCAATACCGCAGTGCTTTCACGATGCAGTGAAGCTTAATCATCCTTTTGTCTCCCTGAAACGGACGTGCCAAGTTGTATATTTGTACTGAACAGTCACAAATGCTTATATTTGTTTGATGCACAAGTGGCCCGTGCATGCATTCATTTCGTATCATGTATTGCTCTTCTGCTCACGCTGGCTTTACCGCAGTGCTTTCGCCATGCAGTGAAGCTCAATCATCTTTTGGTAATTGTCTTTTTGTCTCCCTGAAACGGACATGCCAAGATGCATATTTGGTCTGAGAAGTCGCAAATGCTTATGATTTGTGATGCACAAGTGGCCTGTATATGCATTCATTTCGTACCACGTAATGCTCTTCTGCTCACGTTGGCTTTACAGCAGTGCTTTCGCGATGCAGTGAAGACTAATCATCCTTTTGTCTCCCTGAAACGGACGTGCCAAGATGTACATTTGGCATGAGCAGTGTCAATTGCTTATATTTGTTTGATGCACAAGTGGCTTGTGCATGCGTTCATTTCCTATCATGTTCGTATCATGTAATGCTCTTCTGCTCACGCTGGCTTCACCGCAGTGCTTTTGCAATGCAGTGAAGCTTCAACATATTTCAGTATCTGTCCTTTTGCTTGCGTGAAACGGACGCGCCAAGATGCATATTTGGCCTGAGAGATTGCAAATGCCTATATTTGTATGATGCACGAGTGGCCTGTGCATGCATTCATTTCCTATTATGTAATGCTCTTGTGCTCACGCTGGCTTTACCGCAGTGCTTTCGCGATGCAGTGAAGCTTAACTATCTTTTTTCTCAATGAAACGGACGTGCCAAGATGTATATTTGGCATGAGCAGTTGCAAAGGCTTATATTTGTTTGATGCACAAGTGGCCTCTGTATGCATTCATTTCGTAATATGTAATGCTCTTCTGCTCACGCTTGCTTTACCGCAGTGCTTTCGCGATGCAGTGAAGCTTAATCATCCTTTTTTCTCCCTGAAACGGACGTGCCAAGATCATATTTTGGTAATTGTCTTTTTGTCTCGCTGAAACGGACGTGCCAAGATGCATATTTGGCCTGGGCAGTCGCAAATGCTTATATTTGTTTCATGCACAAGTGGCCTGTATATGCATTCATTTCGTATGATGTAATGCTCTTCTGCTCACGCTGGCATTACCGCAGTGCTTTCACGATGCAGTGAAGCTTAATAATCCTTTTGTCTCCCTGAAACGGACGTGCCAAGATGTATAATTGCCATGATCAGTCGCAAATGCTTATATTTGTTTGATGCACAAAAGGCTTGTTTATGCATTCATTTCGTATCATGTAAAGCTCTTTTGCTAACGCGGGCTTTACCGCAGTGCTTTCGCGATGCAGTGAAGCTTAATCATCCATTTGTGTCCCTGAAACGGACGTGCCAAGATGTATATTTGGCATGAGCAGTTGCAAATGCTTATGTTTGTTTGATGCACAAGTGGCCTGTGCATGAGTTCATTTCCTATCATGTCCGTATCATGTAATGCTCTTCTGCTCACGCTGGCTTTACCGCACTGCTTTCGCGATGCAGTGAAGCTTAATCATCCTTTTGCCTCCCTGAAACGGACTTGCCAAGATGTACATTTGGCATGAGCAGTTGCAAATGCATATATTTGTTTGATGCGCAAGTGGCCTGTATATGCATTCATTTCGTATAATTGAATGCTCTTCTGCTCACACTGGCTTTACCGCAGTGCTTTCGCGATGCAGTGAAGCCTAATCATCCTTTTGCCTCCCTGAAACGGAATTGCCAAGATGTACAATTGGCATGAGCAGTTGCCAATGCTTATAATTGTTTGATGTACAAGTGGCCTGTATATGCATTCTTTCGTATCATGTAATGCTCTTCTGCTCACGCTGGCTTTACCGCAGTGCTTTCGCAATGCAGTGAAGCCTAATCATACTTTTGATTGATTGATATGTGGGGTTTAACGTCCCAAAACCACTATATGATTATGAGAGACGCTTAATCATACTTTCGTCTTCCTGAAACGGACGTGCCAAGATGTATATTTGGCATGAGCAGTTGCAAATGCTCAAATTTGTTTGATGCACTAATGGCCTGTATATGCATTCATTTCGTATCATGTTATGCTCTTCTGCTAACGCTGGCTTTACCGCAGTGCTTTCGCGATGCAGTGAAGCTTAATCAATTTTTGGTAATTGTCTTTTTTCTCCCCGAAACGGACGTGCCAAGATGCATATTTGGCCCGAAAAGTCGCAAATGCTTATATTTCTTTGATGCACAAGTGGCCCGTGCATGCATTCATTTCGTATCATGTAATGCTCTTCTGTTCAAGCTGGCTTTAATGCAGTGCTTTCGCGATGCAGTGAAGCCTAATCATCTTTTGGTAATTGTCTTTTTGTCTCCCTGAAACAGACGTGCCAAGATGCATATTTGGCCTCAGATGTCGCAAGTGCTTATATTTGTTTGATGCACAAGTGGCCTGTATAGACATTCATTTCGTATCATGTAATGCTCTCCTGCTAACGCTGGCTTCACGGCAGTGCTTTTGCGATGCAGTGAAGCCTAATCATCTTTTTGTCTCCCTGAAACGGACGTGCCAAGATGTAAATTTGGCATGAGCAGTGTCAAATGCTTATGCACAAGCCACTTGTGCATCAAATGTTTGATGCACAAGTGGCTTGTGCATGCGTTCATTTCCTATCATGTTCGTATCATGTAATGCTCTTCTGCTCACGCTGGCTTCAGCGCAGTGCTTTTGCAATGCAGTGAAGCTTCAACATATTTTAGTATCTGTCCTTTTGATTGCGTGAAACGGACGCGCCAAGATGCATATTTGGCCTGAGAGGTTGATAATGCCTATATTTGTATGATGCACAAGTGGCCTGTGCATGCATTCATTTCGTATCATGTAATGCTCTTCTGTTCAAGCTGGCTTTACTGTAGTTCTTTCGCGATGCAGGCAAGCCTAATCATCTTTTGGTAATTGTCTTTTTGTTTCCCTGAAACAGACGTGCCAAGATGCATATTTGGCCTGAGATGTTGCAAATGCTTATATTTTTTGATGCACATGTGGCCCGTGCATGCGTTCATTTCGTATCATGTAATACTCTTCTGCTCACGCTTGCTTTACCGCAGTGCTTTCGCGATGCAGTGAAGCTTAATCATCCTTTTTTCTCCCCGAAACGGACGTGCCAAGATGTATATTTGGCATGAGCAGTTGCAACTGCTTATATTTGTTTGATGCACAAGTGGCCCATGCATGCATTCATTTCGTATCATGTAATGCTATTCTGCTCACGCTGGCTTTACCGCAGTGCTTTCTCGGTGCAGTGAAGCTTATTCATCTTTTGGTAATTGTCTTTTTGTCTCGCTCAAACGGACGTGCCAAGATGCATATTTGGCCTGGGCAGTCGCAAATGCTTATATTTGTTTCATGCACAAGTGGCCTGTATTTGCACTCATTTCGTATGATGTAATGCTCTTCTGCTCACGCTGGCATTACCGCAGTGCTTTCGCGATGCAGTGAAGCCTAATCATCCTTTTGTCTCCCTGAAACGGACGTGCCAAGATGTATATTTGGCATGAGCAGTGCAAATGCTTATATTTGTTTGATGCACAAGTGGCCTATGCATGCATTCATTTCGTATCATGTTTTGCTCTTCTGCTCACGCTGGCTTTACTGCAGTGCTTTCGCGATGCAGTGAAGCTTAATCATAATTTGGTAATTGTCTTTTTGTATCGCTGAAACGGACGTGCCAAGATGCATATTTGGCCTGGGCAGTCGCAAATGCTTATATTTGTTTCATACACAAGTGGCCTGTATATGCATTCATTTCGTATGATGTAATGCTCTTCTGCTCACGCTGGCATTACCGCAGTGCTTTCACGATGCAGTGAAGCTTAATTATCCTTTTGTCTCCCTGAAACTGACGTGCCAAGATGTATGTTTGGCCTGAACAGTCGCAAATGCTTGTATTTGTTTGATGCACAAGTGGCCCGTGCATGCATTCATTTCGTATCATGTTATGCTCTTCTGCTAACGCTGGCTTTACCGCAGTGCTTTCGCGATGCAGTGAAGCTTAATCAATTTTGGTAATTGTCTTTTTTCTCCCTGAAACGGACGTGCCAAGATGCATATTTGGCCTGAAAAGTCGCAAATGCTTATATTTGTTTGATGCACAAGTGGCCTGTATATGCATTCATTTCGTATCATGTAATGCTCTTCTGCTCACGCTTGCTTTACCGCAGTGCTTTCGCGATGCAGTGAAGCCTAATCATTCTTTTTTCTCCCTGAAACGGACGTGCCAAGATGTATATTTGGCAAGAGCAGTGCAAATGCTTATATTTGTTTGATGCACAAGTGGCCTATGCATGCATTCATTTCGTATCTTGTTTTGCTCTTCTGCTCACGCTGGCTTTAATGCAGTGCTTTCGCGATGCAGTGAAGCTTAGTCATATTTTGGTAATTGTCTTTTTGTCTCGGTGAAACGGACGTGCTAAGATGCAAATTTGGCCTGGGCAGTCGCGAATGCTTATATTTGTTTCATGCACAAGGTGGCCTGTATATGCATTCATTTCGTATGATGTAATGCTCTTCTGCTCACGCTGGCATTACCGCAGTGCTTTACGATGCAGTGAAGCTTAATCATCCTTTTGTCTCCCTGAAACGGACGTGCCAAGTTGTATATTTGGCCTAAACAGTCGCAAATGCTTATATTTGTTTGATGCACAAGTGGCCCGTGCATGCATTCATTTCGCATCATGTATTGCTCTTCTGCTCACGCTGGCTTTACCGCAGTGCTTTCGCCATGCAGTGAAGCTCAATCATCTTTTGGTAATTGTCTTTTTGTCTCCCTGAAACGGACATGCCAAGATGCATATTTGGTCTGAGAAGTCGCAAATGCTTATGATTTGTGATGCACAAGTGGCCTGTATATGCATTCATTTCGTATCATGTAATGCTCTTCTGCTCACGCTGGCTTTACCGCAGTGCTTTCGCGTTGCAGTGAAACTTAATTATCTTTTCGTAAATGTCTTTTTGTCTCCCTGATACGGACGTGCCAAGATGTATATTTGGCATGATCAGTCGCAAATGCTTATATTTGTTTGATGCACAAGTGGCCTGTGCATGAGTTCATTTCCTATCATGTCCGTATCATGTAATGCTCTTCTGCTCACGCTGGCTTTACCGCACTGCTTTCGCGATGCAGTGAAGCTTAATCATCCTTTTGCCTCCCTGAAACGGACTTGCCAAGATGTACATTTGGCATGAGCAGTTGCAAATGCTTATATTTGTTTGATGCACAAGTGGCTTGTGCATGAGTTCATTTCCTATCATGTAATAATCTTCTGCTCACGCTGGCTTTACCGCAGTGCTTTCGCCATGCAGTGAAGCTTAATCATCTTTTGATATTGTCTTTTTGTCTCCCTGAAACGGACGTGCCAAGATGCATATTTGGTCTGAGCAGTGGCAAATGCTTATAATTTGTGATGCACAAGTGGCCTGTATATGCATTCTTTCGTATCATGTAATGCTCTTCTGCTCACGCTGGCTTTACCGCAGTGCTTTCGCAATGCAGTGAAGCCTAATCATACATTTGATTGATTGATATGTGGGGTTTAACGTCCCAAAACCACTATATGATTATGAGAGACGCTTAATCATACTTTCGTCTTCCTGAAACGGACGTGCCAAGATGTATATTTGGCATGAGCAGTTGCAAATGCTTATATTTGTTTGATGCACAAGTGGCCTGTGCATGAGTACATTTCCTATCATGTCCGTATCATGTAATGCTCTCCTGCTAACGCTGGCTTCACCACAGTGTTTTCGCGATGCAGTGAAGCCTAATCATCTTTTTGTCTCCCTGAAACGAACGTGCCAAGATGTATATTCAGCCTGAGCAGTCGCAAATGCCTATATTTGTTTGATGCACAAGTGGCCTGTATATGCATTCATTTCGTACCACGTAATGCTCTTCTGCTCACGCTGGCTTTACAGCAGTGCTTTCGCGATGCAGTGAAGACTAATCATCCTTTTGTCTCCCTGAAACGGACGTGCCAAGATGTACATTTGGCATGAGCAGTGTCAAATGCTTATATTTGTTTGATGCACAAGTGGCTTGTGCATGCGTTCATTTCCTATCATGTTCGTATCATGTAATGCTCTTCTGCTCACGCTGGCTTCACCGCAGTGCTTTTGCAATGCAGTGAAGCTTCAACATATTTCAGTATCTGTCCTTTTGCTTGCGTGAAACGGACGCGCCAAGATGCATATTTGGCCTGAGAGATTGCAAATGCCTATATTTGTATGATGCACGAGTGGCCTGTGCATGCATTCATTTCCTATTATTTAATGCTCTTGTGCTCACGCTGGCTTTACCGCAGTGCTTTCGCGATGCAGTGAAGCTTAACTATCCTTTTTTCTCAATGAAACGGACGTGCCAAGATGTATATTTGGCATGAGCAGTTGCAAAGGCTTATATTTGTTTGATGCACAAGTGGCCTGTGTATGCATTCATTTCGTAATATGTAATGCTCTTCTGCTCACGCTTGCTTTACCGCAGTGCTTTCGCGATGCAGTGAAGCTTAATCATCCTTTTTTCTCCCTGAAACGGACGTGCCAAGATCCTATTTTGGTAATTGTCTTTTTGTCTCGCTGAAACGGACGTGCCAAGATGCATATTTGGCCTGGGCAGTCGCAAATGCTTATATTTGTTTCATGCACAAGTGGCCTGTATATGCATTCATTTCGTATGATGTAATGCTCTTCTGCTCACGCTGGCATTACCGCAGTGCTTTCACGATGCAGTGAAGCTTAATAATCCTTTTGTCTCCCTGAAACGGACGTGCCAAGATGTATAATTGCCATGATCAGTCGCAAATGCTTATATTTGTTTGATGCACAAAAGGCTTGTTTATGCATTCATTTCGTATCATGTAAAGCTCTTTTGCTAACGCGGGCTTTACCGCAGTGCTTTCGCGATGCAGTGAAGCTTAATCATCCATTTGTGTCCCTGAAACGGACGTGCCAAGATGTATATTTGGCATGAGCAGTTGCAAATGCTTATGTTTGTTTGATGCACAAGTGGCCTGTGCATGAGTTCATTTCCTATCATGTCCGTATCATGTAATGCTCTTCTGCTCACGCTGGCTTTACCGCAGTGCTTTCGCAATGCAGTGAAGCCTAATCATACATTTGATTGATTGATATGTGGGGTTTAACGTCCCAAAACCACTATATGATTATGAGAGACGCTTAATCATACTTTCGTCTTCCTGAAACGGACGTGCCAAGATGTATATTTGGCATGAGCAGTTGCAAATGCTTATATTTGTTTGATGCACAAGTGGCCTGTGCATGAGTACATTTCCTATCATGTCCGTATCATGTAATGCTCTCCTGCTAACGCTGGCTTCACCGCAGTGTTTTCGCGATGCAGTGAAGCCTAATCATCTTTTTGTCTCCCTGAAACGAACGTGCCAAGATGTATATTCAGCCTGAGCAGTCGCAAATGCCTATATTTGTTTGATGCACAAGTGGCCTGTATATGCATTCATTTCGTACCACGTAATGCTCTTCTGCTCACGCTGGCTTTACAGCAGTGCTTTCGCGATGCAGTGAAGACTAATCATCCTTTTGTCTCCCTGAAACGGACGTGCCAAGATGTACATTTGGCATGAGCAGTGTCAAATGCTTATATTTGTTTGATGCACAAGTGGCTTGTGCATGCGTTCATTTCCTATCATGTTCGTATCATGTAATGCTCTTCTGCTCACGCTGGCTTCACCGCAGTGCTTTTGCAATGCAGTGAAGCTTCAACATATTTCAGTATCTGTCCTTTTGCTTGCGTGAAACGGACGCGCCAAGATGCATATTTGGCCTGAGAGATTGCAAATGCCTATATTTGTATGATGCACGAGTGGCCTGTGCATGCATTCATTTCCTATTATGTAATGCTCTTGTGCTCACGCTGGCTTTACCGCAGTGCTTTCGCGATGCAGTGAAGCTTAACTATCCTTTTTTCTCAATGAAACGGACGTGCCAAGATGTATATTTGGCATGAGCAGTTGCAAAGGCTTATATTTGTTTGATGCACAAGTGGCCTGTGTATGCATTCATTTCGTAATATGTAATGCTCTTCTGCTCACGCTTGCTTTACCGCAGTGCTTTCGCGATGCAGTGAAGCTTAATCATCCTTTTGTCTCCCTGAAACGGACGTGCCAAGATGTATAATTGCCATGATCAGTCGCAAATGCTTATATTTGTTTGATGCACAAAAGGCTTGTTTATGCATTCATTTCGTATCATGTAAAGCTCTTTTGCTAACGCGGGCTTTACCGCAGTGCTTTCGCGATGCAGTGAAGCTTAATCATCCATTTGTGTCCCTGAAACGGACGTGCCAAGATGTATATTTGGCATGAGCAGTTGCAAATGCTTATGTTTGTTTGATGCACAAGTGGCCTGTGCATGAGTTCATTTCCTATCATGTCCGTATCATGTAATGCTCTTCTGCTCACGCTGGCTTTACCGCACTGCTTTCGCGATGCAGTGAAGCTTAATCATCCTTTTGCCTCCCTGAAACGGACTTGCCAAGATGTACATTTGGCATGAGCAGTTGCAAATGCATATATTTGTTTGATGCGCAAGTGGCCTGTATATGCATGCATTTCGTATAATTGAATGCTCTTCTGCTCACACTGGCTTTACCGCAGTGCTTTCGCGATGCAGTGAAGCCTAATCATCCTTTTGCCTCCCTGAAACGGAATTGCCAAGATGTACAATTGGCATGAGCAGTTGCCAATGCTTATAATTGTTTGATGTACAAGTGGCCTGTATATGCATTCTTTCGTACATGTAATGCTCTTCTGCTCACGCTGGCTTTACCGCAGTGCTTTCGCAATGCAGTGAAGCCTAATCATACTTTTGATTGATTGATATGTGGGGTTTAACGTCCCAAAACCACTATATGATTATGAGAGACGCTTAATCATACTTTCGTCTTCCTGAAACGGACGTGCCAAGATGTATATTTGGCATGAGCAGTTGCAAATGCTTATATTTGTTTGATGCACAAGTGGCCTGTGCATGAGTACATTTCCTATCATGTCCGTATCATGTAATGCTCTCCTGCTAACGCTGGCTTCACCACAGTGTTTTCGCGATGCAGTGAAGCCTAATCATCTTTTTGTCTCCCTGAAACGAACGTGCCAAGATGTATATTCAGCCTGAGCAGTCGCAAATGCCTATATTTGTTTGATGCACAAGTGGCCTGTATATGCATTCATTTCGTACCACGTAATGCTCTTCTGCTCACGCTGGCTTTACAGCAGTGCTTTCGCGATGCAGTGAAGACTAATCATCCTTTTGTCTCCCTGAAACGGACGTGCCAAGATGTACATTTGGCATGAGCAGTGTCAAATGCTTATATTTGTTTGATGCACAAGTGGCTTGTGCATGCGTTCATTTCCTATCATGTTCGTATCATGTAATGCTCTTCTGCTCACGCTGGCTTCACCGCAGTGCTTTTGCAATGCAGTGAAGCTTCAACATATTTCAGTATCTGTCCTTTTGCTTGCGTGAAACGGACGCGCCAAGATGCATATTTGGCCTGAGAGATTGCAAATGCCTATATTTGTATGATGCACGAGTGGCCTGTGCATGCATTTATTTCCTATTATGTAATGCTCTTGTGCTCACGCTGGCTTTACCGCAGTGCTTTCGCGATGCAGTGAAGCTTAACTATCCTTTTTTCTCAATGAAACGGACGTGCCAAGATGTATATTTGGCATGAGCAGTTGCAAAGGCTTATATTTGTTTGATGCACAAGTGGCCTGTGTATGCATTCATTTCGTAATATGTAATGCTCTTCTGCTCACGCTTGCTTTACCGCAGTGCTTTCGCGATGCAGTGAAGCTTAATCATCCTTTTTTCTCCCTGAAACGGACGTGCCAAGATCATATTTTGGTAATTGTCTTTTTGTCTCGCTGAAACGGACGTGCCAAGATGCATATTTGGCCTGGGCAGTCGCAAATGCTTATATTTGTTTCATGCACAAGTGGCCTGTATATGCATTCATTTCGTATGATGTAATGCTCTTCTGCTCACGCTGGCATTACCGCAGTGCTTTCACGATGCAGTGAAGCTTAATAATCCTTTTGTCTCCCTGAAACGGACGTGCCAAGATGTATAATTGCCATGATCAGTCGCAAATGCTTATATTTGTTTGATGCACAAAAGGCTTGTTTATGCATTCATTTCGTATCATGTAAAGCTCTTTTGCTAACGCGGGCTTTACCGCAGTGCTTTCGCGATGCAGTGAAGCTTAATCATCCATTTGTGTCCCTGAAACGGACGTGCCAAGATGTATATTTGGCATGAGCAGTTGCAAATGCTTATGTTTGTTTGATGCACAAGTGGCCTGTGCATGAGTTCATTTCCTATCATGTCCGTATCATGTAATGCTCTTCTGCTCACGCTGGCTTTACCGCAGTGCTTTCGCAATGCAGTGAAGCCTAATCATACATTTGATTGATTGATATGTGGGGTTTAACGTCCCAAAACCACTATATGATTATGAGAGACGCTTAATCATACTTTCGTCTTCCTGAAACGGACGTGCCAAGATGTATATTTGGCATGAGCAGTTGCAAATGCTTATATTTGTTTGATGCACAAGTGGCCTGTGCATGAGTACATTTCCTATCATGTCCGTATCATGTAATGCTCTCCTGCTAACGCTGGCTTCACCGCAGTGTTTTCGCGATGCAGTGAAGCCTAATCATCTTTTTGTCTCCCTGAAACGAACGTGCCAAGATGTATATTCAGCCTGAGCAGTCGCAAATGCCTATATTTGTTTGATGCACAAGTGGCCTGTATATGCATTCATTTCGTACCACGTAATGCTCTTCTGCTCACGCTGGCTTTACAGCAGTGCTTTCGCGATGCAGTGAAGACTAATCATCCTTTTGTCTCCCTGAAACAGACGTGCCAAGATGTACATTTGGCATGAGCAGTGTCAAATGCTTATATTTGTTTGATGCACAAGTGGCTTGTGCATGCGTTCATTTCCTATCATGTTCGTATCATGTAATGCTCTTCTGCTCACGCTGGCTTCACCGCAGTGCTTTTGCAATGCAGTGAAGCTTCAACATATTTCAGTATCTGTCCTTTTGCTTGCGTGAAACGGACGCGCCAAGATGCATATTTGGCCTGAGAGATTGCAAATGCCTATATTTGTATGATGCACGAGTGGCCTGTGCATGCATTCATTTCCTATTATGTAATGCTCTTGTGCTCACGCTGGCTTTACCGCAGTGCTTTCGCGATGCAGTGAAGCTTAACTATCCTTTTTTCTCAATGAAACGGACGTGCCAAGATGTATATTTGGCATGAGCAGTTGCAAAGGCTTATATTTGTTTGATGCACAAGTGGCCTGTGTATGCATTCATTTCGTAATATGTAATGCTCTTCTGCTCACGCTTGCTTTACCGCAGTGCTTTCGCGATGCAGTGAAGCTTAATCATCCTTTTGTCTCCCTGAAACGGACGTGCCAAGATGTATAATTGCCATGATCAGTCGCAAATGCTTATATTTGTTTGATGCACAAAAGGCTTGTTTATGCATTCATTTCGTATCATGTAAAGCTCTTTTGCTAACGCGGGCTTTACCGCAGTGCTTTCGCGATGCAGTGAAGCTTAATCATCCATTTGTGTCCCTGAAACGGACGTGCCAAGATGTATATTTGGCATGAGCAGTTGCAAATGCTTATGTTTGTTTGATGCACAAGTGGCCTGTGCATGAGTTCATTTCCTATCATGTCCGTATCATGTAATGCTCTTCTGCTCACGCTGGCTTTACCGCACTGCTTTCGCGATGCAGTGAAGCTTAATCATCCTTTTGCCTCCCTGAAACGGACTTGCCAAGATGTACATTTGGCATGAGCAGTTGCAAATGCATATATTTGTTTGATGCGCAAGTGGCCTGTATATGCATTCATTTCGTATAATTGAATGCTCTTCTGCTCACACTGGCTTTACCGCAGTGCTTTCGCGATGCAGTGAAGCCTAATCATCCTTTTGCCTCCCTGAAACGGAATTGCCAAGATGTACAATTGGCATGAGCAGTTGCCAATGCTTATAATTGTTTGATGTACAAGTGGCCTGTATATGCATTCTTTCGTATCATGTAATGCTCTTCTGCTCACGCTGGCTTTACCGCAGTGCTTTCGCAATGCAGTGAAGCCTAATCATACTTTTGATTGATTGATATGTGGGGTTTAACGTCCCAAAACCACTATATGATTATGAGAGACGCTTAATCATACTTTCGTCTTCCTGAAACGGACGTGCCAAGATGTATATTTGGCATGAGCAGTTGCAAATGCTCAAATTTGTTTGATGCACTAATGGCCTGTATATGCATTCATTTCGTATCATGTTATGCTCTTCTGCTAACGCTGGCTTTACCGCAGTGCTTTCGCGATGCAGTGAAGCTTAATCAATTTTTGGTAATTGTCTTTTTTCTCCCCGAAACGGACGTGCCAAGATGCATATTTGGCCCGAAAAGTCGCAAATGCTTATATTTCTTTGATGCACAAGTGGCCCGTGCATGCATTCATTTCGTATCATGTAATGCTCTTCTGTTCAAGCTGGCTTTAATGCAGTGCTTTCGCGATGCAGTGAAGCCTAATCATCTTTTGGTAATTGTCTTTTTGTCTCCCTGAAACAGACGTGCCAAGATGCATATTTGGCCTCAGATGTCGCAAGTGCTTATATTTGTTTGATGCACAAGTGGCCTGTATAGACATTCATTTCGTATCATGTAATGCTCTCCTGCTAACGCTGGCTTCACGGCAGTGCTTTTGCGATGCAGTGAAGCCTAATCATCTTTTTGTCTCCCTGAAACGGACGTGCCAAGATGTAAATTTGGCATGAGCAGTGTCAAATGCTTATGCACAAGCCACTTGTGCATCAAATGTTTGATGCACAAGTGGCTTGTGCATGCGTTCATTTCCTATCATGTTCGTATCATGTAATGCTCTTCTGCTCACGCTGGCTTCAGCGCAGTGCTTTTGCAATGCAGTGAAGCTTCAACATATTTAGTATCTGTCCTTTTGATTGCGTGAAACGGACGCGCCAAGATGCATATTTGGCCTGAGAGGTTGATAATGCCTATATTTGTATGATGCACAAGTGGCCTGTGCATGCATTCATTTCGTATCATGTAATGCTCTTCTGTTCAAGCTGGCTTTACTGTAGTTCTTTCGCGATGCAGGCAAGCCTAATCATCTTTTGGTAATTGTCTTTTTGTTTCCCTGAAACAGACGTGCCAAGATGCATATTTGGCCTGAGATGTTGCAAATGCTTATATTTTTTGATGCACATGTGGCCCGTGCATGCGTTCATTTCGTATCATGTAATACTCTTCTGCTCACGCTTGCTTTACCGCAGTGCTTTCGCGATGCAGTGAAGCTTAATCATCCTTTTTTCTCCCCGAAACGGACGTGCCAAGATGTATATTTGGCATGAGCAGTTGCAACTGCTTATATTTGTTTGATGCACAAGTGGCCCATGCATGCATTCATTTCGTATCATGTAATGCTATTCTGCTCACGCTGGCTTTACCGCAGTGCTTTCTCGGTGCAGTGAAGCTTATTCATCTTTTAGTAATTGTCTTTTTGTCTCGCTCAAACGGACGTGCCAAGATGCATATTTGGCCTGGGCAGTCGCAAATGCTTATATTTGTTTCATGCACAAGTGGCCTGTATTTGCACTCATTTCGTATGATGTAATGCTCTTCTGCTCACGCTGGCATTACCGCAGTGCTTTCGCGATGCAGTGAAGCCTAATCATCCTTTTGTCTCCCTGAAACGGACGTGCCAAGATGTATATTTGGCATGAGCAGTGCAAATGCTTATATTTGTTTGATGCACAAGTGGCCTATGCATGCATTCATTTCGTATCATGTTTTGCTCTTCTGCTCACGCTGGCTTTACTGCAGTGCTTTCGCGATGCAGTGAAGCTTAATCATAATTTGGTAATTGTCTTTTTGTATCGCTGAAACGGACGTGCCAAGATGCATATTTGGCCTGGGCAGTCGCAAATGCTTATATTTGTTTCATACACAAGTGGCCTGTATATGCATTCATTTCGTATGATGTAATGCTCTTCTGCTCACGCTGGCATTACCGCAGTGCTTTCACGATGCAGTGAAGCTTAATTATCCTTTTGTCTCCCTGAAACTGACGTGCCAAGATGTATATTTGGCCTGAACAGTCGCAAATGCTTGTATTTGTTTGATGCACAAGTGGCCCGTGCATGCATTCATTTCGTATCATGTTATGCTCTTCTGCTAACGCTGGCTTTACCGCAGTGCTTTCGCGATGCAGTGAAGCTTAATCAATTTTTGGTAATTGTCTTTTTTCTCCCTGAAACGGACGTGCCAAGATGCATATTTGGCCTGAAAAGTCGCAAATGCTTATATTTGTTTGATGCACAAGTGGCCTGTATATGCATTCATTTCGTATCATGTAATGCTCTTCTGCTCACGCTTGCTTTACCGCAGTGCTTTCGCGATGCAGTGAAGCCTAATCATTCTTTTTTCTCCCTGAAACGGACGTGCCAAGATGTATATTTGGCAAGAGCAGTGCAAATGCTTATATTTGTTTGATGCACAAGTGGCCTATGCATGCATTCATTTCGTATCATGTTTTGCTCTTCTGCTCACGCTGGCTTTAATGCAGTGCTTTCGCGATGCAGTGAAGCTTAGTCATATTTTGGTAATTGTCTTTTTGTCTCGGTGAAACGGACGTGCTAAGATGCAAATTTGGCCTGGGCAGTCGCGAATGCTTATATTTGTTTCATGCACAAGGTGGCCTGTATATGCATTCATTTCGTATGATGTAATGCTCTTCTGCTCACGCTGGCATTACCGCAGTGCTTTACGATGCAGTGAAGCTTAATCATCCTTTTGTCTCCCTGAAACGGACGTGCCAAGTTGTATATTTGGCCTAAACAGTCGCAAATGCTTATATTTGTTTGATGCACAAGTGGCCCGTGCATGCATTCATTTCGCATCATGTATTGCTCTTCTGCTCACGCTGGCTTTACCGCAGTGCTTTCGCCATGCAGTGAAGCTCAATCATCTTTTGGTAATTGTCTTTTTGTCTCCCTGAAACGGACATGCCAAGATGCATATTTGGTCTGAGAAGTCGCAAATGCTTATGATTTGTGATGCACAAGTGGCCTGTATATGCATTCATTTCGTATCATGTAATGCTCTTCTGCTCACGCTGGCTTTACCGCAGTGCTTTCGCGTTGCAGTGAAACTTAATTATCTTTTCGTAAATGTCTTTTTGTCTCCCTGATACGGACGTGCCAAGATGTATATTTGGCATGATCAGTCGCAAATGCTTATATTTGTTTGATGCACAAAAGGCTCGTTTATGCATTCATTTCGTATCGTGTAAAGCTCTTTTGCTAACGCGGGCTTTACCGCAGTGCTTTCGCGATGCAGTGAAGCTTAATCATCCATTTGTGTCCCTGAAACGGACGTGCCAAGATGTATATTTGGCATGAGCAGTTTCAAATGCTTATATTTGTTTGATGCACAAGTGGCCTGTGCATGAGTTCATTTCCTATCATGTCCGTATCACGTAATGCTCTTCTGCTCACGCTGGCTTTACCGCACTGCTTTCGCGATGCAGTGAAGCTTAATCATCCTTATGCCTCCTTGAAACGGACTTGCCAAGATGTACATTTGGCATGAGCAGTTGCAAATGCTTATATTTGTTTGATGCACAAGTGGCTTGTGCATGAGTTCATTTCCTATCATGTAATAATCTTCTGCTCACGCTGGCTTTACCGCAGTGCTTTCGCCTTGCAGTGAAGCCTAATCATCTTTTGATATTGTCTTTTTGTCTCCCTGAAACGGACGTGCCAAGATGCATATTTGGCCTGAGCAGTGGCAAATGCTTATAATTTGTGATGCACAAGTGGCCTGTATATGCATTCTTTCGTATCATGTAATGCTCTTCTGCTCACGCTGGCTTTACCGCAGTGCTTTCGCAATGCAGTGAAGCTTAATCATACTTTTGATTGATTGATATGTGGGGTTTAACGTCCCAAAACCATTATATGATTATGAGAGACGCTTAATCATACTTTCGTCTTCCTGAAACGGACGTGCCAAGATGTATATTTGGCATGAGCATTTGCAAATGCTTATATTTGTTTGATGCACAAGTGGCCTGTGCACGAGTAGATTTCCTATCATGTCCGTATCAAGTAATGCTCTTCTGCTCACGCTGGCTTTACCGCACTGCTTTCGCGATGCAGTGAAGCTTAATCATCCTTTTGCCTCCCTGAAACGGACTTGCCAAGATGTACATTTGGCATGAGCAGTTGCAAATGCTTATACTTGTTTGATGCACAGGTGGCCTGTATATGCATTCAATACGTATCTTGTAATGCTCTTCTGCTCACGCTGGCTTTACTGCAGTGCTTTCGCGATGCAGTCAAATATAATCATCTTTTGGTAATTGTCTTTTTGTCTTCCTGAAACGGACGTGCCAAGATGCATTTTCGGCCTGAGCAGTCACAAATGCTTATATTTGTTTGATGCACAAGTGGCCTGTATATGCATTCATTTAGTATCATGTAATGCTCTTCTGCTCACGCTGGCTTTACCGCAGTGCTTTCGCGATGCAGTGAAGCCTAATCATCCTTTTGCCTCCCTGAAACGGACGTGCCAAGATGTACATTTGGCATGAGCAGTTGCAAATGCTTATATTTGTTTGATTCACAAGTGGCTTGTGCATGCGTTCATTTCCTATCATGTAATAATCTTCTGCTCACGCTGGCTTTACCGCAGTGCTTTCGCCATGCAGTGAAGCTTAATCATCTTTTGATATTGTCTTTTTGTCTCCCTGAAACGGACGTGCCAAGATGCATATTTGGCCTGAGCAGTCGCAAATGCTTATAATTTGTGATGCACAAGTGGCCTGTATATGCATTCTTTCGTATCATGCAAT
Organism: Rhipicephalus annulatus; assembly: GCA_013436015.1. NCBI lineage: Eukaryota > Metazoa > Arthropoda > Arachnida > Ixodida > Ixodidae > Rhipicephalus > Rhipicephalus annulatus. The sequence continues at coordinate 22,149 of WOVY01007025.1, forward strand.
GCTCTTCTGCTCACGCTGGCTTTACCGCAGTGCTTTCGCAATGCAGTGAAGCTTAATCATACGTTTGATTGATTGATATGTGGGGTTTAACGTCCCAAAACCACTATATGATTATGAGAGACGCTTAATCATACTTTCGTCTTCCTGAAACGGACGTGCCAAGATGTATATTTGGCATGAGCAGTTGCAAATGCTCAAATTTGTTTGATGCACTAATGGCCTGTATATGCATTCATTTCGTATCATGTAATGCTCTTCTACTCACGCTGGCTTTACTGCAGTGCTTTCGCGATGCAGTGAAGCTTAATCAATTTTTGGTAATTGTCTTTTTTCTCCCTGAAACGGACGTGCCAAGATGCATATTTGGCCTGAAAAGTCGCAAATGCTTATATTTGTTTGATGCACAAGTGGCCTGTATATGCATTCATTTCGTATCATGTAATGCTCTTCTGTTCAAGCTGGTTTTCCTGCAGTGCTTTCGTGATGCAGTGAAGCCTAATCATCTTTTGTATATTGTCTTTGTGTCTACCTGAAACGGACGTGCCAAGATGTATATTTGGCATGAGCAGTTGCAAATGCTTATATTTGTTTGATGCACAAGTAGCCCATGCACGCGTTATTTTGGTATCATGTAATGCTCTTCTGCTCACGCTGGCTTTACCGCAGTGCTTTCGCGATGCAGTGAAGCTTAGTCATCCTTTTGTCTCCCTAAAACGGACGTGCCGAGATGTATATTTGGCATGAGCAGTTGCAAGTGCCTATATTTGATGCACAAGTGGCCTGTATATGCATTCATTTCGTATCATGTAATGCTCTTCTGCTCAAGCTGGATTTCCCGCAGTGCTTTCACGATAGAGTGAAGCCTAATTATCTTTTGGTAATTAATCTTTTGTCTCCCTGAAACGGACGTGCCTAGATGCATAATTGGTCTAAGCAGTCGCAAATGCTTATATTTGTTTGATGCACAAGTGGCCTGTACAGGCATTCATTTCGTATCATGTAATGCTCTCCTGCTAACGCTGGCTTCACTGCAGTGCTTTCGCGATGCAGTGAAGCCTAATCATCTTTTTGTCTCCCTGAAACGGACGTGCCAAGATGGATATTTGGCATGAGCAGTTAGTTGCAAGTGCCTATATTTGATGCACAAGTGGCCTGTATATGCATTCATTTCCCATCATGTAATGCTCTTCTGTTGAAGCTGGCTTTACTGCAGTGCTTTCGCGATGCAGTGAAGCCTAATCATCTTTTGGTAATTGTCTTTTTGTCTCCCTGAAACAGACGTGCCAAGATGCATATTTAACCTCAGATGTCGCAAGTGCTTATATTTGCTTGATGCACAAGTGGCCTGTATAGGCATTCATTTCGTATCATGTAATGCTCTCCTGCTAACGCTGGCTTCACAGCAGTGTTTTCGCGATGCAGTGAAGGCTAATCATCTTTTTGTCTCCCTGAAACGATTGTGCCAAGATGTATATTCAGCCTGAGCAGTCGCAAATGCCTATAATTGTTTGATGCACAAGTAGCCTGTATATGCATTCATTTCGTATCATGTAATGCTCTTCTGCTCACGCTGGCTTTACAGCAGTGCTTTCGCGATGCAGTGAAGACTAATCATCCTTTTGTCTCCCTGAAACGGACGTGCCAAGATGTACATTTGGCATGAACAGTGTCAAATGCTTATATTCGTTTGATGCACAAGTGGCTTGTGCATGCGTTCATTTCCTATCATGTTCATATCATGTAATGCTCTTCTGCTCACGCTGGCTTCACCGCAGTGCTTTTGCAATGCAGTGAAGCTCCAACATATTTTAGTATCTGTCCTTTTGAATGCGTGAAACGGACGCGCCATGATGCATATTTGGCCTGAGAGGTTGCAAATGCCTATATTTGTATGATGCACAAGTGGCCTGTGCATGCATTCATTTCCTATTATGTAATGCTCTTGTGCTCACGCTGGCTTTACCGCAGTGCTTTCGCGATGCAGTGAAGCTTAACTATCCTTTTTTCTCAATGAAACGGACGTGCCAAGATGTATATTTGGCATGAGCAGTTGCAAAGGCTTATACTTGTTTGATGCACAAGTGGCCTGTGTATGCATTCATTTCGTATCATGTAATGCTCTTCTGCTCACGCTTGCTTTACCGCAGTGCTTTCGCGATGCAGTGAAGCTTAACTATCCTTTTTTCTCAATGAAACGGACGTGCCAAGATGTATATTTGGCATGAGCAGTTGCAAAGGCTTATACTTGTTTGATGCACAAGTGGCCTGTGTATGCATTCATTTCGTATCATGTAATGCTCTTCTGCTCACGCTTGCTTTACCGCAGTGCTTTCGCGATGCAGTGAAGCTTAATCATCTTTTGGTAATTGTCTTTTTGTCTCCCTGAAACGGGCGTGCCAAGATGCATATTTGGCCTGGGCAGTCGCAAATGCTTATATTTGTTTCATGCACAAGTGGCCTGTATATGCATTCATTTCGTATGATGTAATGCTCTTCTGCTCACGCTGGCATTACCGCGGTGCTTTCACGATGCAGTGAAGCTTAATCATCCTTTTGTCTCCCTGAAACGGACGTGCCAAGATGTATATTTGGCATGATCAGTCGCAAATGCTTATATTTGTTTGATGCACAAAAGGCTTGTTTATGCATTCATTTCGTATCATGTAAAGCTATTTTGCTAACGCGGGCTTTACCGCAGTGCTTTCGCGATGCAGTTGAAGCTTAATCATCCATTTGTGTCCCTGAAACGGGCGTGCCAAGATGTATATTTGGCATGAGCAGTCGCAATGCTTGTATTGTTTGATGCACAAGGGCCCGTGCATGCATTCATTTCGTATCATGTTATGCTCTTCTGCTAACGCTGGCTTTACCGCAGTGCTTTCGCGATGCAGTGAAGCCTAATCAATTTTTGGTAATTGTCTTTTTTCTCCCTGAAACGGACGTGCCAGATGCATATTTGGCCTGAAAAAGTCGCAAATGCTTATATTTGTTGATGCACAAGTGGCCTGTATATGCATTCATTTCGTATCATGTAATGCTCTTCTGCTCACGCTTGCTTTACCGCAGTGCTTTCGCGATGCAGTGACCCTAATCATTCTTTTTTCTCCCTGAAACGGACGTGCCAAGATGTATATTTGGAAAGAGCAGTGCAAATGCTTATATTTGTTTTGATGCACAAGTGGCCTATGCATGCATTCATTTCGTATCATGTTTTGCTCTTCTGCTCACGCTGCTTACTGCAGTGCTTTCGCGATGCAGGAAGCTTAATCATATTTTGGTAATTGTCTTTTTGTCTCGGTGAAACGGACGTGCTAAGATGCACATTTGGCCTGGGCAATCGCGAATGTTTATATTTGTTCATGCACAAGGTGGCCTGTATATGCATTCATTTCGTATGATGTAATGCTCTTCTGCTCACGCTGGCATTACCGCCAGTGCTTTAAGATGCAGTGAAGCTTAATCATCCTTTTGTCTCCCTGAAACGGACGTTCCAAGTTGTATATTTGGCCTAAACAGTCGCAAATGTAATTTGTTTGATGCACAAGTGCCCCTGGTGCATGCATTCATTTCGCATCATGTATTGCTCTTCTGCCTCACGCTGGCTTTACCGCAGTGCTTTCGCGATGCAGTGAAGCCTAATCATCTTTTTGTCTCCCTGAAACGGACGTGCCAAGATGTACATTTGGCATGAGCAGTGTCAAATGCTTATATTGTATGATGCACAAGTGGCCTGTGCATGCATTCATTTCCTATCCTGTAATGCTCTTCTGCTCACGCTGGCTTCACTGCAGTGCTTTCGCGATGCAGTGAAGCTTAACTATCCTTTTTCTCAATGAAACGGACGTGCCAAGTTGTATATTTGGCATGAGCAGTTGCAAATGCTTATACTTGTTTGATGCACAAGTGGCCTGTGTATGCATTCATTTCGTATCATGTAATGCTCTTCTGCTCACGCTTGCTTTACCGCAGTGCTTTCGCGATGCAGTGAAGCTTAATCATCCTTTTTCTCCCCGAAACGGACGTGCCAAGATGTATATTTGGCATGAGCAGTTGCAAATGCTTATATTTGTTTGATGCACAAGTGGCCCGTGCATGCGTTCATTTCGTATCATGTATTGCTCTTCTGCGCACGCTGGCTTTACCGCAGTGCTTTCTCGGTGCAGTGAAGCTTAATCATCTTTTGGTAATTGTCTTTTGTCTCGCTTAAAACGGACGTGCCAAGATGCATATTTGGCCTGAGCAGTCGAAAATGCTTATATTTGTTTGATGCACGAGTGGCCCGTGCATGCATTCATTTCGTATCATGTATTGCTCTTCTGCTCACGCTGGCTTTACCGCAGTGCTTTCTCGGTGCAGTGAAGCTTAATCATCTTTTGGTAATTGTCTTTTTGTCTCGCTGAAACGGACGTGCCAAGATGCACTTTTGGCCTGAGCAGTCGAAAATGCTTATATGTTTGATGCACAAGTGGCCATGGATGCATTCATTTCGCTCATGTATTGCTCTTCTGCTCACGCTGGCTTCACCGCAGTGCTTTCTCGGTGCAGTGAAGCTTATCATCTTTTGGTAATTGTCTTTTTGTCTCGCTGAAACGGACGTGCCCAGATGCATATTTGGCCTGAGCAGTCGAAAATGCTTATATTGTTTGATGCACAAGTGGCCCGTGCATGCATTC
>WOVY01007026.1:0-73364 GCA_013436015.1 Rhipicephalus annulatus
AGACAGACTGGCAGACAGACGGACAGCTGGACCGACGCGTAAAGCGGGTATGTGACACAGGGTATACGACACGCGAGATGGGCGGTTACTCGGAGTGTTCTCTAGATTTACGCACGAACGGACGTATGGACGGACAGAAAGACAGACTGGCAGACAGACGGACAGGTAGACGGACGCGTAAAGCGGCTATCTGCCACAGGGTATGCGAGATGGCGGTACTTTGAGTGTTCTCTGGATGGACGCATGGACGGACGCACGGATGGACAGATAGAGAGGCTGGTAGACAGAAGGACAGGTAGACGGATGCGTAAAGCTGGTATGTGCCACAGGGTATACGACGCGCGAGATGGTGGTACTCAGAGTGTTCTCTAGATTGACGCACGAACGGATGCATGAACGGACCGACAGACAGACTGGCAGACAGACGGACAGGTAGACGGACCTGTAAGGCGGCTATGTGCCACATGGTATGCGAGATGGTGGTACTTTGAGCGTTCTCTAGATGTACGCACGGATGGACGTTTGGACGGACAGACAGAGACTGGCAGACAAATGAATAGGTAGACGGACGTTGTAAAGCGGCTATGTGCCACAGGGTATGCGAGTTGGCGGTACTTTGAGTGTTCTCTAGATGAACACAATGACGGACGCACGGACGGACACACAGACAGACACACTGTCAGACAGACGGACGGGTAGACGGACGTGTAAAGCAGCTATGTGCCACAGGGTATGCGAGATGGCGGTACTTTGGGTGTTCTCTAGATGGACGCACGGATGGACAGACAGGCAGACTGCAGACAGACTGGCAGACAGACGGACAGGTTGACAGACGCGTAAAACGGCTATGTGCCACAGGGTATGCGAGATGGCGGTACTTTGAGTGTTTTCTATATGGACGCACAGCTGGACGCACGGACGGTCACACGCGCAGTCTAGCAGACGGACGGACAGGTAGACGGACGCGTAAAGGGGTATTTGCCACAGGGTATAGGAGAAGGTGGTACTTTGAGTGTTCTCTAGATGGACGAACGGATGGACGCATGGACGAACAGACAGACAGACTGACAGACAGACAGACAGGTGGGACCGACGCGTAAAGCGGGTATGTGACACAGGGTATACGACACGCGAGATGGCGGTACTCGGAGTGTTCTCTAGATTTACGCACGAACGGACGTATGGACAGACAGAAAGACAGACTGGCAGACAGACGGACAGGTAGACGGACGCGTAAAACAGCTATGTGCCACAGGGTATGCGAGAAGCCGGTACTTTGAGTGTTCTCTGGGTGGACGCATGGACGGACGCACGGATGAACAGATAGAGAGACTGGCAGACAGACGGACAGGTAGACGGATGCGTAAAGCTGGTATGTGCAACAGGGTATACGACGCGCGAGATGGTGGTATTCAGTGTGTTCTCTAGATTGACGCACGAACGGATGGATGAACGGACCGACAGACAGACTGGCAGACAGACGGACAGGTAGACGGACCTGTAAAGCGGCTATGTGCCACATGGTATGCGAGATGGTGGTACTTTGAGCGTTCTCTAGAGGTACGCACGGATTGACGCATGGACGGACAGACAGAGACTGGCAGACAAATGGATAGGTAGACGGACGCGTAAAGTGGCTACGTGCCACAGGGTATGCGAGATAGCGGCACTTTGAGTGTTCTCTAGATGCACGCACGGACTGACGCACGAAAGGACAGACAGAGACTGGCAGACAGATGGACAGGTAGACAGACGTGTAAAGCGGCTATCTGCCACAGGGTATGCGAGATGGTGGTACTTTGTGTGTTCTCTAGATGGACGCACAGACGGACGACAGACAGACTGGAAGACAGACGGACACGTAGATGGACGTGTAAAGCGGCTATGTGCCACAGGGTATGCGAGATGGCGGTACTTTGGGTGTTCTCTAGATGGACGCACGGATGGACAGACAGGCAGACTGCAGACAGACTGCAGACAGACGGACAGGTAGACGGACGTGTAAAGCGGCTATGTGCCACAGGGCATGCTAGATGGCGGTACTTGGAGTGTTCTCTAGATGGACGCGCGGACGGACGCACGGACGGATAGACAGACAAACTGGTAGCCAGTCGGATAGGTAGACGGACGTGTAAAGCGGCTATCTGCCACAGGGTATGTGAGATGGAGGTACTTTGAGTGTTCTCTAGATGGACGCGCGGACGGACGCACGGACGGATAGACAGACAAACTGGCAGCCAGACGGATACGTAGACCGACGTGTAAAGCGGCTATCTGCCACAGGGTATGCGAGATGGTGGTACTCAGAGTGTTCTCTAGATTGACGCACGAACGGATGCATGAACGGACCGACAGACAGACTGGCAGACAGGCGGACAGGTAGACGGACCTGTAAAGCGGCTATGTGCCACATGGTATGCGAGATGGTGGTACTTTGAGCGTTCTCTAGATGTACGCACGGATGGACGCATGGACGGACAGACAGAGACTGGCAGAGAAATGGATAGGTAGACGGACGCGTAAAGTGGCTATGTGCCACAGGGTATGCGAGATGGCGGTACTTTGAGTGTTCTCTAGATGAACACAAGGACGGACGCACGGACGGACACACAGACAGACAGACTGGCAGACAGACGGACAGGTAGACGGACGCGTAAAGCGGCTATGTGCGACAGGGTATGCGAGATGGCGGTACTTTAAGTGTTCTCTAGATGGACGCGCGGACGGACGCACGGACGGATAGACGGACAAACTGGCAGCCAGACGGATAGGTAGACCGACGTGTAAAGCGGCTATCTGCCACAGGGTATGCGAGATGGTGGTACTTTGAGTGTTCTCTAGATGGACACCACGATGGACGCATGGACGGACAGACAGACTGCCAGACAGACGGACAGGTAGACGGACGTGTAAAGCGGCTATGTGCGACAGGGTATGCGCGATGGCGGTACTTTGAGTGTTCTCTAGATGGACGCGCGGACGGACGCACGGACGGATCGACAAACTGGCAGCCAGACGGATAGGTAGACGGACGTGTAAAGCGGCTATCTGCCACAGGGTATGCGAGATGATGGTATTTTGAGTGTTCTCTAGATGGACCCACGGATAGATGCATGGACTAACAGACAGAAAGACTGGCAGACAGACGGACAGGTAGACGGACGCGTAAAGCAGGTATGTGCCACAAGCTATACGACGCGCGGGATGGCGGTACTCAGAGTGTTCTCTAAATGGACGCACGGACGGGCGCATGGACAGAAGACAGGCTAGCAGACGGACGGACAGGTAGACGGACGCGTAAAGAATATTTGCCCCATTGTATAGGAGATGGTGGTACTTTGAGTGTTCTCTATATGGACGCATGGACGGACGCACGGTTGGACAGATAGAGAGACTGGCAGACAGACGGACAGGTAGACGGACGCGTAAAGCGGGTATGTGCCACAGGGTATACGACGCGCGAGATGGTGGTACTCAGAGTGTTCTCTAGATTGACGCACGACCGGACGCATGAACGGACCAACAGACAGACTGGCAGACAGACGGACAGGTAGACGGACCTGTAAAGCAGCTATGTTCCACATGGTATGCGAGATGGCTGTGCTTTCAGCATTCTCTAGATGTACGCACGGATGGACGCATGGACGGACAGACAGAGACTGGCAGACAAATGGATAGGTAGACGGACGCGTAAAGTGGCTATGTGCCACAGGGTATGCGAGATAGCGGCACTTTGAGTGTTCTCTAGATGCACGCACGGACGGACGCACGAACGGACAGACAGAGACTGGCAGACAGACGGACAGGTAGACAGACGTGTAAAGCGGCTATGTGCCACAGGGTATGCGAGATGGCGGTACTTTGAGTGTTCTCTAGATGAACACAAGGACGGACGCACGGACGGACACACAGACAGACAGACTGTCAGACAGACAGACAGACAGGTAGGCGGACGTGTAAAGCGGCTATGTGCCACAGGGTATGCGAGATGGCGGTATTTTGAGTGTTCTCTAGATGGACGCACGGACGGACAGACAGACAGACAGGCTGGAGGACAGACGGACAGACAGACGTGTAAAGTGGCTATGTGACACAGGGTATACGACGCGCGAGATGGCGGTACTCAGAGTGTTCTCTAAATTTACGCACGAACGTACGCATGGACGGACAGAATGACGGACTGGCAGACAGACGGACAGGTTGACAGACGCGTAAAACGGCTATGTGCCACAGGGTATGCGAGATGGCGGTACTTTGAGTGTTCTCTAGATGTACACACAGACGGATGCATGGAAAGACAGATAGACAGACTCGCAGACAGACGGACAGGTAGACGGATGCGTAAAGCGGGTATGTGCTACAGGGTATGCGACGCGCGAGATTGCGGTACTCGTGTTCTCTAGATTGACGCACGAACGGACGCATGGATGGACAGACAGAGACTGGCAGACAGATTAACAGGTAGACGGACGCGTAAAGTGGCTATGTGCCACAGGGTATGCGAGATGGTGGTACTTTGAGTGTTCTCTAGATTGATGCACGAACGGACGCACGGACGGACAGACACACAGATTGGCAGACAGACGGACAGAAAGACAGACGTGTAAAGTGGCTATGTGCCACAGGGTATGCGAGATGGTGGTGCTTTGCGTGTTCTCTAGATGGACGCATGGACGGACGGGCGCACAGACGGACAGACAGATAGACTAGCAGACAGAAGGACGGGTAGACGGACGTCTAAAGTGGCTATGTGCCACTGCGTATGTGAGATGGCGGTACTTTGAGTGTTCTCTAGATGAACGCATGGACGGACGCACAGACGGAGGACAGACAGACTGGAAGACAGACGGACAGGTAGACGGACGTGTAAAGCGGCTATGTGCCACAGGGTATGCTAGATGGCGGTACTTGGAGTGTTCTCTAGGTAGACGCACGGACGGAAGCACGGATGGATAGACAGACAGACTGGCAGCCAGACAGACAGGTAGACGGACGTGTAAAATGGCTATGTGCCACAGGGTATTCGAGATGGTGGTACTTTGAGTGTTCTCTAGATGGACGCATGGACGGACGCACAGACGGACAGACAGACAGCCTGGCAGACAGACGGACAGGTAGACGGACGTGTAAAGCGGCTATGTGCGACAGGGTATGCGCGATGGCGGTACTTTGAGTGTTCTCTAGATGGACGCGCGGACGGACGCACGGACGGATAGACAGGCAAACTGGCAGCCAGACGGACAGGTAGACGGACGTGTAAAGTGGCTATGTGCCACAGGGTATGCGAGATGGCGGTACTTTGAGTGTTCTCTAGATGGACCCACGGATAGATGCATGGACTAACAGACAGAAAGACTGGCAGACAGACGGACAGGTAGACGGACGCGTAAAGCGGCTATGTGCGACAGGGTATGCGAGATGGCGGTACTTTAAGTGTTCTCTAGATGGACGCGCGGACGGACGCACGGACGGATAGACGGACAAACTGGCAGCCAGACGGATAGGTAGACCGACGTGTAAAGCGGCTATCTGCCACAGGGTATGCGAGATGGTGGTACTTTGAGTGTTCTCTAGATGGACACCACGACGGACGCATGGACGGACAGACAGACTGCCAGACAGACGGACAGGTAGACGGACGCGTAAAGCGGCTATGTGCCACAGGGTATGCGAGATGGCGGTATTTTGAGTGTTTTCTAGATTGACGCACGAACGGAGGCACGCACGGACAGACAGAGACTGGCAGACAGATGGACAGGTAGACGGACGCGTGAAGTGGCTATGTGCCACAGGGTATGCGAGATGGTGGTGCTTTGCGTGTTTTCTAGATGGACGCATGGACGGACGGGCCACGGATGGACAGACAGATAGACTGCCAGACAGAAGGACGGGTAGACGGATGTGTAAATTGGCTATGTGCCACAGGGTATGCGAGATGGCGGTACTTTGAGTGTTCTCTAGATGGACGCATGGAAGGACGCCCAGACGGAAGACAGACAGACTGGAAGACAGACAGACAGGTAGACGGACGTGTAAAGCGGCTATGTGCCACAGGGTCTGCGAGATGGCGGTACTTTGAGTGTTCTCTAGATGGACGCACGGATGGACAGACAGACTGGCAGACAGACGGACAGGTAGACGGACGTGTAAAGTGGCTATGTGCCACAGGGTATGCGAGATGGCAGTACTTTGAGTGTTTTCTAGATGGACGCATGGACGGACGCACGGACGGGCAGCCAGACAGACTGCAGACAGACGGACAGGTAGACGGACGTGTAAAATGGCTATGTGCCACAGGGTATGCGAGATGGCGGTACTTTGAGTGTTATTTAGATGGACGCATGGACGGATGCACAGACGGAGAGACAGACAGACTGGCAGACAGACGGACAGGTAGACGGACGTGTAAAGCGGCTATGTGCGACAGGGTATGCGAGATGGCGGTACTTTGAGTGTTCTCTAGATGGACGCGCGGACAGACGCACGGACGGACAGACAGGCTGGCAGACAGGCGGACAGACAGACTGACATGTAAAGAAGCTATGTGACACAGGGTATACGACGCGCGAGATGGCGGTACTCGGAGTGTTCTCTAGATTTACGCACGAACGGACGCATGGACGGACAGAAAGACAGACTGGCAGACAGACGGGCGGGTTGACGGATGCGTAAAGCGGGTATGTGCCACAGGGTATGCGACGCGCGTGATGGCGGTACTCGGAGTGTTCTCTAGATCGACGCACGAACGGACGCATGGATGGACAGACAGAGACTGGCAGACAGACGAACAGGTAGACGGACGCGCAAAGTGGCTATGTGCTACAGGGTATGCGAGATGGTGGTACTTTGAGTGTTCTCTAGATAGACGCACGAACGGACGCACGGACGGACAGACACACAGATTGGCAGACAGACGGACAGAAAGACGGACGTGTAAAGCGGCTATGTGCCACAGGGTATGCGAGATGGCGGTACTTTGCGTGTTCTCTAGATGGACGCACAGACGGACGACAGACAGACTGGAAGACAGACGGACACGTAGATGGACGTGTAAAGCGGCTATGTGCCACAGGGTATGCGAGATGGCGGTACTTTGGGTGTTCTCTAGATGGACGCACGGATGGACAGACAGGCAGACTGCAGACAGACTGCAGACAGACGGACAGGTAGACGGACGTGTAAAGCGGCTATGTGCCACAGGGCATGCTAGATGGCAGTACTTGGAGTGTTCTCTAGATGGACGCGCGGACGGACGCACGGACGGATAGACAGACAAACTGGCAGCCAGACGGATACGTAGACCGACGTGTAAAGCGGCTATCTGCCACCGGGTATGCGAGATGGTGGTACTTTGAGTGTTCTCTAGATGGACGCCACGACGGACGCATAGACGGACAGACAGACTGCCAGACAGACGGACAGGTAGACGGACGCGTAAAGCGGCTATGTGCCACAGGGTATGCGAGATGGCGGTACTTTGAGTGTTCTCTGGATGGACGCATTGACGGACGCACGGATGGACAGATAGAGACTGGCAGACAGACGGACAGGTAGACGGATGCGTAAAGCTGGTATGTGCCACAGGGTATACGACGCGCGAGATGGTGGTACACAGAATGTTCTCTAGATTGACGCACGAACGGATGCATGAACGGACCGACAGACAGACTGGCAGACAGACGGACAGGTAGACGGACCTGTAAAGCGGCTATGTGCCACATGGTATGCGAGATGGTGGTACTTTGAGCGTTCTCTAGATGTACGCACGGACGAACGCACGAACGGACAGACAGAGACTGGCAGACAGACGGACAGGTAGACAGACGTGTAAAGCGGCTATGTGCCACTGGGTATGCGAGATGGCGGTACTTTGAGTGTTCTCTAGGTGAACACAAGGACGGACGCACGGACGGACACACAGACAGACAGACTGTCAGACAGACGGACAGGTAGACGGACGTGTAATGCAGCTATTTGCCACATGGTATGCGAGATGGCGGTACTTTGAGTGTTCTCTAGATGGACGCACGGACAGACGCACGGATGGACAGACAGACAGGCTGGCAGACAGATGGACAGACAGACAGACGTGTAAAGTCGCTATGTGACACAGGGTATACGACGCGCGAGATGGCGGTACTCGGTTTGTTCTCTAGATTTACGCACGAACGGACGCATGGACGGACAGAAAGACAGACTGGCAGACAGACGGACAGGTTGACAGACGCGTAAAACGGCTATGTGCCACAGGGTATGAGAGATGGCAGTACTTTGAGTGTTCTCTAGATGTACAAACAGACGGATGCATGGACGGACAGATAGACAGACTGGCAGACAGACGGACAGGTAGACGGACGCGTAAAGGGGCTATGTGCCACAGGGTATGCGAGATGGTGGTACTTTGAGTGTTCTCTAGATTGATGCACGAACGGTCGCACGGACGGACAGACACACAGATTGGCAGACAGACGGACAGAAAGACAGACGTGTAAAGTGGCTATGTGCCACAGGGTATGCGAGATGGTGGTGCTTTGCGTGTTCTCTAGATGGACGCATGGACGGACGGGCGCACGGACGGACAGACAGATAGACTAGCAGAAAGAAGGACGGGCAGACAGACGTGTAAAGTGGCTATGTGCCACAGCGTATGCGAGATGGCGGTACTTTGAGTGTTCTCTAGATGGACGCATTGACGGACGCACAGACGGACAGACAGACAGCCTGGCAGACAGACGGACAGGCAGACGGAAGTGTAAAGCGGCTATGTGCGACAGGGTATGCGCGATGGCGGTACTTTGAGTGTTCTCTAGATGGACGCGTGGACGGACGCACGGACGGATAGACAGACAAACTGGCAGCCAGACGGACAGGTAGACGGACGTGTAAAGTGGCTATGTGCCACAGGGTATGCGAGATGGCGGTACTTTGAGTGTTCTCTAGATGGACCCACGGATAGATGCATGGACTAACAGACAGAAAGACTGGCAGACAGACGGACAGGTAGACGGACGCGCAAAGCGAGTATGTGCCACAAGGTATACGACGCGCGGGATGGCGGTACTCAGAGTGTTCTCTAAATGGACGCATGGACAGACAGACAGGCTAGCAGACGGTCGGACAGGTAGACGGACGCGTAAAGGGGTATTTGCCCCAGTGTATAGGAGATGGTGGTACTTTGAGTGTTCTCTATATGGACGCATGGACGGACGCACGGTTGGACAGATAGAGAGACTGGCAGACAGACGGACAGGTAGACGGACCTGTAAAGCGGCTATGTTCCACATGGAAGCGAGATGGCTGTACTTTGAGCATTCTCTAGATGTACGCACGGATGGACGCATGGACGGACAGACAGAGACTGGCAGACAAATGGATAGGTAGACGGACGCATAAAGTGGCTATTTGCCACAGGGTATGCGAGATAGCGGCACTTTGAGTGTTCTCTAGATGCACGCACAGACGGACGCACGAACTTACAGACAGTGGCTGGCAGACAGACGGACAGGTAGACGGACGTGTAAAGCGGCTATGTGCCACAGGGTATGCGAGATGGCGGTACTTTGGGTGTTCTCTAGATGGACGCACGGATGGACAGACAGGCAGACTGCAGACAGACTGGCAGACAGACGGACAGGTTGACAGACGCGTAAAACGGCTATGTGCCATAGGGTATGCGAGATGGCGGTACTTTGAGTGTTTTCTATATGGACGCACAGCTGGACGCACGGACGGTCACACGCGCAGTCTAGCAGACGGACGGACAGGTAGACGGACGCGTAAAGGGGTATTTGCCACAGGGTATAGGAGAAGGTGGTACTTTGAGTGTTCTCTAGATGGACGAACGGATGGACGCATGGACGAACAGACAGACAGACAGACAGACAGCAGGACCGACGCGTAAAGCGGGTATGTGACGCAGGGTATACGACACGCGAGATGGCGGTACTCGGAGTGTTCTCTAGATTTACGCACGAACGGACGTATACAGAAAGACAGACTGGCAGACAGACGGACAGGTAGACGGACGCGTAAAACAGCTATGTGCCACAGGGTATGCGAGAAGCCGGTACTTTGAGTGTTCTCTGGGTGGACGCATGGACGGACGCACGGATGGACAGATAGAGAGACTGGCAGACAGACGGACAGGTAGACGGATGCGTAAAGCTGGTATGTGCAACAGGGTATACGACGCGCGAGATGGTGGTATTCAGTGTGTTCTCTAGATTGACGCACGAACGGATGGATGAACGGACCGACAGACAGACTGGCAGACAGACGGACAGGTAGACGGACCTGTAAAGCGGCTATGTGCCACATGGTATGCGAGATGGTGGTACTTTGAGCGTTCTCTAGAGGTACGCACGGATTGACGCATGGACGGACAGACAGAGACTGGCAGACAAATGGATAGGTAGACGGACGCGTAAAGTGGCTACGTGCCACAGGGTATGCGAGATAGCGGCACTTTGAGTGTTCTCTAGATGCACGCACGGACTGACGCACGAAAGGACAGACAGAGACTGGCAGACAGATGGACAGGTAGACAGACGTGTAAAGCGGCTATCTGCCACAGGGTATGCGAGATGGTGGTACTTTGTGTGTTCTCTAGATGGACGCACAGACGGACGACAGACAGACTGGAAGACAGACGGACACGTAGATGGACGTGTAAAGCGGCTATGTGCCACAGGGTATGCGAGATGGCGGTACTTTGGGTGTTCTCTAGATGGACGCACGGATGGACAGACAGGCAGACTGCAGACAGACTGCAGACAGACGGACAGGTAGACGGACGTGTAAAGCGGCTATGTGCCACAGGGCATGCTAGATGGCGGTACTTGGAGTGTTCTCTAGATGGACGCGCGGACGGACGCACGGACGGATAGACAGACAAACTGGTAGCCAGTCGGATAGGTAGACGGACGTGTAAAGCGGCTATCTGCCACAGGGTATGTGAGATGGAGGTACTTTGAGTGTTCTCTAGATGGACGCGCGGACGGACGCACGGACGGATAGACAGACAAACTGGCAGCCAGACGGATACGTAGACCGACGTGTAAAGCGGCTATCTGCCACAGGGTATGCGAGATGGTGGTACTCAGAGTGTTCTCTAGATTGACGCACGAACGGATGCATGAACGGACCGATAGACAGACTGGCAGACAGGCGGACAGGTAGACGGACCTGTAAAGCGGCTATGTGCCACATGGTATGCGAGATGGTGGTACTTTGAGCGTTCTCTAGATGTACGCACGGATAGACGCATGGACGGACAGACAGAGACTGGCAGACAAATGGATAGGTAGACGGACGCGTAAAGTGGCTATGTGCCACAGGGTATGCGAGATGGCGGTACTTTGAGTGTTCTCTAGATGAACACAAGGACGGACGCACAGACGGACACACAGACAGACAGACTGTCAGACAGACGGACAGGTAGACGGACGTGTAAAATGGCTATGTGCCACAGGGTATGCGAGATGGCGGTACTTTGAGTGTTATTTAGATGGACGCATGGACGGATGCACAGACGGAGAGACAGACAGACTGGCAGACAGACGGACAGGTAGACGGACGTGTAAAGCGGCTATGTGCGACAGGGTATGCGAGATGGCGGTACTTTGAGTGTTCTCTAGATGGACGCGCGGACAGACGCACGGACGGACAGACAGGCTGGCAGACAGGCGGACAGACAGACTGACATGTAAAGAAGCTATGTGACACAGGGTATACGACGCGCGAGATGGCGGTACTCGGAGTGTTCTCTAGATTTACGCACGAACGGACGCATGGACGGACAGAAAGACAGACTGGCAGACAGACGGGCGGGTTGACGGATGCGTAAAGCGGGTATGTGCCACAGGGTATGCGACGCGCGTGATGGCGGTACTCGGAGTGTTCTCTAGATCGACGCACGAACGGACGCATGGATGGACAGACAGAGACTGGCAGACAGATGAACAGGTAGACGGACGCGCAAAGTGGCTATGTGCTACAGGGTATGCGAGATGGTGGTACTTTGAGTGTTCTCTAGATAGACGCACGAACGGACGCACGGACGGACAGACAC
The DNA here is from genome assembly GCA_013436015.1 of Rhipicephalus annulatus. NCBI lineage: Eukaryota > Metazoa > Arthropoda > Arachnida > Ixodida > Ixodidae > Rhipicephalus > Rhipicephalus annulatus. Next base: position 12,071 of record WOVY01007026.1, read on the forward strand.
ACAGATTGGCAGACAGACGGACAGAAAGACGGACGTGTAAAGCGGCTATGTGCCACAGGGTATGCGAGATGGCGGTACTTTGCGTGTTCTCTAGATGGACGCACAGACGGACGACAGACAGACTGGAAGACAGACGGACACGTAGATGGACGTGTAAAGCGGCTATGTGCCACAGGGTATGCGAGATGGCGGTACTTTGGGTGTTCTCTAGATGGACGCACGGATGGACAGACAGGCAGACTGCAGACAGACTGCAGACAGACGGACAGGTAGACGGACGTGTAAAGCGGCTATGTGCCACAGGGCATGCTAGATGGCGGTACTTGGAGTGTTCTCTAGATGGACGCGCGGACGGACGCACGGACGGATAGACAGACAAACTGGCAGCCAGAGGATACGTAGACCGACGTGTAAAGCGGCTATCTGCCACAGGGTATGCGAGATGGTGGTACTTTGAGTGTTCTCTAGATGGACGCCACGACGGACGCATAGACGGACAGACAGACTGCCAGACAGACGGACAGGTAGACGGACGCGTAAAGCGGCTATGTGCCACAGGGTATGCGAGATGGCGGTACTTTGAGTGTTCTCTGGATGGACGCATTGACGGACGCACGGATGGACAGATAGAGACTGGCAGACAGACGGACAGGTAGACGGATGCGTAAAGCTGGTATGTGCCACAGGGTATACGACGCGCGAGATGGTGGTACACAGAATGTTCTCTAGATTGACGCACGAACGGATGCATGAACGGACCGACAGACAGACTGGCAGACAGACGGACAGGTAGACGGACCTGTAAAGCGGCTATGTGCCACATGGTATGCGAGATGGTGGTACTTTGAGCGTTCTCTAGATGTACGCACGGACGAACGCACGAACGGACAGACAGAGACTGGCAGACAGACGGACAGGTAGACAGACGTGTAAAGCGGCTATGTGCCACTGGGTATGCGAGATGGCGGTACTTTGAGTGTTCTCTAGGTGAACACAAGGACGGACGCACGGACGGACACACAGACAGACAGACTGTCAGACAGACGGACAGGTAGACGGACGTGTAATGCAGCTATTTGCCACATGGTATGCGAGATGGCGGTACTTTGAGTGTTCTCTAGATGGACGCACGGACAGACGCACGGATGGACAGACAGACAGGCTGGCAGACAGATGGACAGACAGACAGACGTGTAAAGTCGCTATGTGACACAGGGTATACGACGCGCGAGATGGCGGTACTCGGTTTGTTCTCTAGATTTACGCACGAACGGACGCATGGACGGACAGAAAGACAGACTGGCAGACAGACGGACAGGTTGACAGACGCGTAAAGGGGTATTTGCCACAGGGTATAGGAGATGGTGGTACTTTGAGTGTTCTCTAGATGGACGAACGGATGGACGCATGGATGAACAGACAGACAGACTGGCCGACAGACAGACAGCTGGACGGACGCGTAAAGCGGGTATGTGCCACAAGGTATACGACGCGCGAGATGGCGGTACTCAGAATGTTCTCTAAATGGACGCACGGATGGACGCATGGACAGACAGACAGGCTAGCAGACGGACGGACAGGTAGACGGACGCGTAAAGGGGTATTTGCCACAGTATATAGGAGAAGGTGGTACTTTGAGTGTTCTCTAGATGGACGAACGGATGGACGCATGGACGAACAGACAGACAGACTGACAGAGAGACAGACAGCTGGACCGACGCGTAAAGCGGGTATGTGACACAGGGTATACGACACGCGAGATGGCGGTACTCGGAGTGTTCTCTAGATTTACGCACGAACGGACGTATGGACGGACAGAAAGACAGACTGGCAGACAGGCGGACAGGTAGACGGACGCGTAAAGCGGCTATGTGCCACAGGGTATGCGAGATGGCGGTACTTTGAGTGTTCTCTGGATGGACGCATGGACGGACGCACGGATGGACAGATAGAGAGGCTGGTAGACAGACGGACAGGTAGACGGATGCGTAAAGCTGGTATGTGCCACAGGGTATACGACGCGCGAGATGGTGGTACTCAGAGTGTTCTCTAGATTGACGCACGAACGGATGCATGAACGGACCGACAGACAGACTGGCAGACAGACGGACAGGTAGACGGACCTGTAAGGCGGCTATGTGCCACATGGTATGCGCGATGGTGGTACTTTGAGCGTTCTCTAGATGTACGCACGGATGGACGCATGGACGGACAGACAGAGACTGGCAGACAAATGAATAGGTAGATGGACGCGTAAAGTGGCTATGTGCCACAGGGTATGCGAGATAGCGGCACTTTGAGTGTTCTCTAGATGCACGCACAGACGGACGCACGAACATACAGACAGTGGCTGGCAGACAGACGGACAGGTAGACGGACGTGTAAAGCGGCTATGTGCCACAGGGTATGCGAGATGGCGGTACTTTGAGTGTTCTCTAGATTTTTTATTTATTTATTTATTTATTTAATACTGTAAGCCTTTCTCAGGCTCATACAGGGTGGGCGAGCAAATATACACAGTCGCGTACAAACCAAGCAATATCGCACATAGCGGAAGAAACAGAATCACAAGATGATGGTGAAAATAAAACTTGTACGATGAAAGAAATTGTACAAAATCATGGACAGGTCACAAAACATCGAGGTATCAGCAGGGGCTACTGTGATCAGTGTGTTCGGAAGCGCTCACAAACATAAAAAAACAAAAGTTGCTTTTAGTCTTCATAAAACAGGCTTTCTAGATTCCGAACAAATGAATCTACAGAGGAATGATTAACGCATTCACGTGGCAATTTGTTCCACTCTTCCACTGCTGACGGGAAGAATGAATATTTAAAAGTGTCACAGCGTGACATAAATGGTCTAATGCACTTATTGTGGTTGGTACGACGGGAGTGCTGGTTAGGCGGCTTTATATAGTTGTCTTTATCTATGTTTAAACCGTTGTGATACAAAAGAAAAATAAACTTTAAGGAAGAGACACGGCGACGGGCTGCAAGGGTCGGCAAGCATGCCCGCCTGCGCAGCTCAGTGACACTGTCATGCCTCGAATACTTAGAATAAATAAAGCGAAGGGCCTTGCGTTGGACGATTTCTAATTTGTCGGAAAGATATTTTTGGTGGGGGTTCCAAACAATGCTGGCGTACTCGAGGATCGGCCTTATGAGAGATTTATATGCTATCATCTTTACATTAGGAGGCGCCAATGCTAGTTTTCGACGCAGGAACCCCAGCTGTCGATAGGCTTTTGTGTATGTGCTGCTTATATGTGCGTCCCACTTCAGTTTACTTGTAAAGGTAACGCCCAAGTATTTAACAGCGTCGTTTCTTGCAATGTTTGTGCCGGCCAAATTGTAACTAAAATGCTGGATTATTTTTCTGCGAGTTATGCTAAGGCAAGCTGTTTTTGACACGTTAATTTCCATTCCCCACTCAAGACACCAACATGCAATATCAGCTAGTGTGGTATTAAGTCTAAGCTGGTCATCAGTTGTGCGGATAGTGGTGTAGATCACGCAGTCGTCAGCGAATAATCTCATTTTAACGTTAGGCTCAAGGCACATATAGATATCATTAACATATATTAGGAACAAGATGGGTCCTAAAACAGAACCTTGTGGTACTCCGGAAAAAACTTCCAATGAATCAGAGGCTGTGTTGTTTACGGTTACATACTGGCTTCGATTTAATAGATACATTTTTATCCATGCTATTATGTTACTGTTAATACCAATAGACACAAGTTTGTCAATCAATTTACTGTGAGGCACCTTATCAAAAGCTTTGGCGAAGTCTATAAATATGGAGTCGGTTTGCAATTGTGAGTTAATAGTAGTTACGAAGTCATGCGTTATTTCCAAGAGTTGAGTAACGGTAGACAGGTTTTTACGGAATCCGTGTTGGTTTGGGTGCAATAAGTTGTTGTCTTCTAAATAAGTAATTATTGCCTTGTTGATTACATGTTCCAATAATTTACAGCAGCAGCTAGTTAGCGAGATAGGCCTGAATGTTTCTATGGACAGCTTGCTCCCGCCTTTATGAATTGGAATAACCTTTGCACACAACCAGTCGGCAGGTAAAGAAGCTGTTAGCAGGGATGCTTTAAAAATTGCTTCAAGGAAAGGACATAGTTGCTCTGCGTAGCGTCGAAGGAATACATTTGAAATATTGTCAGGACCCACTGATTTCTTAACATCGATCTGCAACAGCAGGTTCAGAATACCTTCCGTAGTGACAACGACATCGGGCATTAAAGAAGGTTGCACCGGAGCAACAGGGCTGCTTGGTGCACATGCTCGTGTAAATACCGACTGAAAATACCTATTGAAAGCATTGGAAACGGTCTGCGCGTCCTTTACGATAGTACCCTCAATTTCTACTTCAGTTGTTGGGTTTTCAGGTCGTGCCAAGAAACGCCAAAATTTTTGCGGCTGATCCGTCATGAAGCGAGATAACGTATGTGAAAAAAAAGTTTGTCTTGCATTTCTAATTTCCGCCTTAAGCTGAGATGCAAGTTCCTTTAAGATGATTGGATTCCTCTTTTTCTTACGCATTCTCTGTACCCTTCTTTTAAGGTGAATAATACGGCGATTGATCCATGGTGTTTTTCTTTGTGTGCGTTTTAGTTTCGTTGGGATAAAATTTTGTTCACAGTACGTAATTATTTTTTTCAGTTGAATCCACATACCATTAACACCCTCACATTCCTCTAGAGAAAAAGTCTCTAGTGCTGTGTCGAGGTAATCAATAACACAAACATCATTAGCTCTAGTGTAGTCTTTCACGGCTATCCGTGAATTTGTGCCATCGGGTTTGGTATTTAAGCATTCAAGGTTAAAAGTTATGATTAACATTTTGTGGTCAGATATTCCATCTTCTACAGTGGCTTTACCGGATAGCTTATCGGAAAGAAAAGCTAGGTCTAGTATGGAGTGAGTGTTTCCTTGAACTCGGGTTGGTTCCTGGACCAACTGGGACAATGAAAAATTGAACATTAAATCGTATAATAGCTCGCTGTTGGCGGTATTTCTAGTACTTGTTAAGTTTTCCCAGTCAATCGCGAGATTGAAATCTCCAGTAAGTATTAATTTGGTACGGGGGGTAACCTTATCAACCAGATAGTCATGTATTTGTAAAAGGTAATCATCAGACGCATTTGGCTTTCTGTAAATGCCACCGATCAGTACTGGAGCATCGTGAGCAAATATTGTGCACCAAACGCTTTCATGATTCGCGATACCCTTTTCTTTACGATATTGCAAACCACGTTTTATTGCAATGGCGACCCCGCCCCCGCGACCGTCACGATCTGACCGAAGTAGGCAGTATGAAGAAGGAACAATTTCAAAATCAAGAATGTCTGGGTGCAGCCACGTTTCGGTTATCACGACAATATCAGGAGTGTACGAAAATAACAATTCTTCTAGCTTATCAGTTTTGTTAACAATGCTACGGGCATTCAAACATATCAATGAAAACGGTGTGGCGGCTTGCGGGTGTCACGCGTTGCTTTTCGCGCGACCATCGTGACGTGCGCTTCTCAGGGAAACTCTTGCATTTTTTGCTTCATCCCATACGTACAAGTCGTCATCTATCTTTAGTTTATCGAATACAAGAGTGACCTTAGCACCATTGTCGCGATCTTTCTTTGCTGATTGCCATAGCTTTTTGCGCAGGTCCCGAACTCGTGCGGAAAAGTCTTCGGATATCGATATCGCTGTTCCCTTCAGTTTGTTGCAATTACGAAGGACTAACATTTTTTCAGAGAAATTGTACAGCTTAAGAATTACTGGCCGCTCTCGATTTTGTGTTTTCCTGCCAATTCGGTGCATGCGTTCTACAGATGTAACATTCACCTTGAGGATGTCTTTAAAAATGCCCTTAACAATACGCTGTTGCAAATCTGCATTTTGTTCGTTATCACCCTCTTCCACGCCATAGATTATTATGTTATTCCGGCGGCTCCTGTTTTCCAAGTCTTCTACCTTAACTGATAGCTCTCGCACCAGTTTATTAGTTTCTACGGTCATCACCTCATGCTCGGCGAGTTTATCCTCAAATTGCTGTAGGCGAGCTAACTCTTTTTCCATAGCGGTCAATCTTTCCTGTACGTTGCTTACTGTAGTTTCTACGTGTTTTAAGTTTTCAGAAAGAGCAGTGAGCACTTTATTCGTCTTTGTTTGTTCCTTTAGAATTTTCTTAAAGAGCTGGCTATTTAAAGTGGCTTCTGAACCAGACTCTGAGTCTGAGCGGGGTCCAGGGTTTAACTCCACATCACCTGATGTTAACAGCAGTAGCCTAATAACAAGAAAACAATCACAAAATGAAGAAAGCAGACTCTGTGGGCCCGGCAGCACTACTAAAGTGAGCGAATCGTCTCTAATAGAGCAGACAGAATGTTTGTCACCCACCTGGACGAAAAAGTAGAAATTCATGAGCAACCGCCCGAACACGGTGCTGCCAAGCCCACTGAAAGACTGCTGAAGATGGCTCCGGGTTTTATGCTGAAGCTCAAGCGTGTCCGCTGACGTCACTCGGTTGACCACATGGTAGGAAAGGGGCACTTGAGGCGTTGCTTTCCATGATGGTTCTTCGTGGACGGGGCTGTCCGGCGCAGGCGCGGCGATGTTTCCCCGTGATAGGAAGAGTTCCGCCGGGCCAACGACGGAATCCACCCGCAGCAGGGCGATCTGGACGAAAAAGTAGAAATTCATGAGCAACCGCCCGAACACGGTGCTGCCAAGCCCACTGAAAGACTGCTGAAGATGGCTCCGGGTTTTATGCTGAAGCTCAAGCGTGTCCGCTGACGTCACTCGGTTGACCACATGGTAGGAAAGGGGCACTTGAGGCGTTGCTTTCCATGATGGTTCTTCGTGGACGGGGCTGTCCGGCGCAGGCGCGGCGATGTTTCCCCGTGATAGGAAGAGTTCCGCCGGGCCAACGACGGAATCCACCCGCAGCAGGGCGATCTGGACGAAAAAGTAGAAATTCATGAGCAACCGCCCGAACACGGTGCTGCCAAGCCCACGGTGCTGCCAAGAACACGGTGCTGCCAAGCCAGATGAACACAATGACGGACGCTCGGACGGACACACAGACAGACACACTGTCAGACAGACGGACGGGTAGACGGACGTGTAAAGCAGCTATGTGCCACATGGTATGCGAGATGGCGGTACTTTGAGTGTTCTCTAGATGGACGCACGGACAGACGCACGGATGGACAGACACACAGGCTGGCAGACAGACGGACACACAGACAGACGTGTAAAGTCGCTATGTGACACAGGGTATACGACGCGCGAGATGGCGGTACTCGGAGTGTTCTCTAGATTTACGCACGAACGGACGACAGACAGACTGGAAGACAGACGGACACGTAGATGGACGTGTAAAGCGGCTATGTGCCACAGGGTATGCGAGATGGCGGTACTTTGGGTGTTCTCTAGATGGACGCACGGATGGACAGACAGGCAGACTGCAGACAGACTGGCAGACAGACTGGCAGACAGACGGACAGGTTGACAGACGCGTAAAACGGCTATGTGCCACAGGGTATGCGAGATGGCGGTACTTTGAGTGTTTTCTATATGGACGCACAGCTGGACGCACGGACGGTCACACGCGCAGTCTAGCAGACGGACGGACAGGTAGACGGACGCGTAAAGGGGTATTTGCCACAGGGTATAGGAGAAGGTGGTACTTTGAGTGTTCTCATTCATTCTCTCTCTTTATTTTCCAGAATAAAACGAAAACATTACATTCTGGATGGTCTCCTGGGCTAAAAGCTGTAATGAAACAGCTTGACTAGGGCCCAGAAGACCAAAGACATGGCAACAAGTGACCGGTAAAAATATTTGCACCAAATTACAAGATATATCACACATTGTACAAAAATATTTACAAAAACAAAGCATATAACAATATCTGTGTAAGCGTAACAGGGAATGATTTTTTGACTAAAACACATCTCTAACAACGAACAAGACCAACAGAATACCAAAATTTATTTACAGAAAAGAAATTTTAATACTACAAGTACAAGGAACACAGTCAATAGTACACCTGTAATAGTACAAGCAATAGTACACCTGTAATTCTGGCAGTAAACTACACGAAACACTAATATCAACACAATATAATAATAGAAAATCATGATAGCTAATCATATACAACAATATACAGTGAAATGTAGTACAACATTAACAAATAATTGAAATACATTAGTAATTCAGAAATATTTCACGTAATGTATTTAGCGCAGGTTTATGTAAATGATTATGCTTTTTAAGAATGCATGGGAGGTTATATTTCAATGACTGCAGTTTATAGTCAGTGCGAAAGCGCGGTATGAGCCATCCTCCTACATTACGAGTATTGATAGCATGACTGTTGCGTTGCAGTGCAGCAGTTAACTCGATAAATTGTTTAAATGAAGAAGAACATATGTAAAATGATCGTAGGATGCGGAACTCGTACATATATTGGATTTTAATTATACTGTACTTGCGAAAATATGTCGATGTCGGTGATAAATAACCAGTGTTGGCAATGTGACGGACAGCTTTCTTCTGCAAAACCAATATTCTGTTGATGTTGCGTTGAGTTGTAGTAAGCCAAACCAGACTGCAGTAACTTATATGTGATTGAAACAGTGCTTGATATATGCTGACTTTTATTTGTGTAGGGAGAATTTCTCGACAACGCGACAGAGCTCCCGCTGTAAAAGAAAGTTTCTTGCATAAATGACTTACGTGAGAGTCCCAACTTAGATGAGATGAAAATGTTACACCGAGAATTTTATGTTCTTCTACAATATCTATTTTTTGGTCTGCACAAATAATATCTTGTTTAACGTTCAGAAATTTATTTCTAGCTCTAAATATTATAACCTTCGTTTTCTTAGGGTTAATTTTAAGTTTATTTGATAGTGACCATGATGTAATATTGCAAAAGAAACGATTACAACTTTCTATCAACCTATCTGTATCTGCGCCGGAAAACAAGACCGTGGCATCATCAGCATATATTATAAATTTTACCGACTTGTTGATATTAACAATATCATTTATAAAAACATTGAAAAGAAGGGGCCCTAATACACTTCCTTGCGGGACACCTCTACTGACAGGCAATGAAGATGAGTGATGGTTACCTAAACACACACATTGTGATCGTTCTGCTAAATATGATTTTATTAAAGCCAGGGGAGTGCCTCGAACACCATAGATTTCTAACTTAAGAAGTAGCGTGCTATGGTCAATGGAATCGAAAGCCTTGGTGAAATCAATGAACAAACCTAATGTAAATAGCCTGTTTTCGATGTTCTCTAAAATAATTTCTTTTAGCCTTAACAAAGCTAACTCCGTAGACCTTCCTTTACGGAAACCAAACTGAGCGTCGCTTATAATGTCACTTCTAGTGAAAAAGTTGGATAATCTGGAATGTAGCATTTTTTCGAAACCCTTAGCAAACACCGGAATAATCGATATTGGGCGATAATTTCCCAGCAAGTTTTTGTCGCCACCTTTAAACAGAACAGACACACGAGAGCGCTTCATTTCACGGGGAAATTCCCCGGACTCTACTGCTAAATTAAATATGTACACAAGTACAGGGGCTAAATGCTCTAAAACAAATTTTATGGGACCGATCTGAAGATTGTCAATATCTAATGCACTGCTATTCTTAAGACTCATAAATGTTCTGAATACTTCTGGTTCGTCTGCCGGGTTGAGAAATATGCTTTCAGCATTTCTAATAATTGAGCTAGTCATTTGCAGGGTATTCTTAACTGGCGGTATACCAGAAGTGAAATATTTATTGAAAGAATCGGCAAGTAGTGCACCAGTTAGTACACGATTATTTAACGTAATTTCACGTGGCATGAAGTCTGCCTTGTGGCGTCCTAAAACACTGTTTATTGCTTTCCAAGCTGCATCAGGGTACCTTGTACAGATACCAGAAAACAACTTTTCATAATACGCTATCTTCGCCTTTCGAAGAGCGCTGTTTAGTTTATTTCTGAAAGCTTTATACTGCTGTAGTAATTCTTCCTCTCGCGATTTCAAGAATGCATGGAAAAGCTTATTTTTTCGGTTTATCAAACGCCTAATAGCAAATGTGACCCAAGGTTTTCTTATTTTCTTTGACGGTTTAAACGTTTTAAAAGGAAAATGAGTGAGGTAGATATTTGTAAAAGATTCTATAAATTTTAAGTACGCTTCATGAACATCTCTAATCATATAAACGAAAGACCAGTCATGCATGCTAACGGCACGCTTGAAAGCCTGCAGTGACCCATCAGTGATATTTTGTACTTGTACAGTCTGATGTTGACGCCTCTTTTCTGTTTTTGAGGAACTGTATTGCATGAACACTGGACAGTGGTCACTTATGTCTGATGAAATAGTACCGGCGTTAGAAACAAGTGTGTCAGCATTCGTAATCATCATGTCTAACAGTGATGAACTGGTTACTGTGATACGAGTTGGCGTTGATATTAGATTTGTAAATCCAGATGAGTGAAGGCACGATATGAACTCGCACGTGCTTTGAGTGTCTTCCAAAAGGTTTATATTAAAATCACCACCGCACACAAACCGATATTTGTTTGAGTTGACATATTCTAAGAAAGACTCAAAAAAATTAAGAAAAATTCACGATGTTACCATTTGGGGGACGGTAAATAGCAGCAACAATTTCTGAGTCAGTTTTAAGTGTTAAAAATTCAAAGTCATCCGTAATCACAGAAAAATCGGAAACAAGTTCATGGGTCCGATAAGCGTCAACAAAGATGCAAACGCCCCCTCCTCGGCGATTCGGACGATTAATAAAAAAGCGCGAGCAACCGTCCAGACGAAGCATATCACAGCCATCGTAGTACCATGTCTCAGTCATCATGATTATGTCAAACTTAAACGAGAACTGGTTGATAAAGCAAGTGATGTCATCTTTTTTCCCAACTGCGGAACGTGCATTCAGATGTAAAGTGGTTTTCTGCAATCGACAATGTAGCGAGATATTTTGTGGTAGAGCAAGGTTATGGTAGTTCATTTCGATCTTTTTTTTTTTTTTTTGTAACTGTACAGGACGTGATACTTCTACTAGTTTATTTTTTCAAGATCAGCTTCGCGAGATATCTGTATGGCATCTGAATCATCAGACTTCCGCGCAAAAATTTTACCACTGAAACACCAAACAGACTTCCAGTGCTTTTCATGCCTACGCTTTACTGCCATGCCTAGAAGACGCTTCAGAGCAGGACAGAGATGCTCATTTATGTAGATCTGCGCAGAGTCTGACACTCCGATGTCATTGTTGCGGATGCGCATCTTCTTTCCTTTTTTTAGTACAAGGTCTCGTTTCGCCCGAGACTTAAACTGAACTATAATGTTACTGCGGTCCGGATTTCGGGTAGGCACCCGATGACATGTTTCTATGTCAGACCCCTGAACAGGCTCACCAATAGCCTCCCCGATTTTTGAGAGGACACTCAGAACATCCTCATTTTCTTCTTTTCGAACACCCTGAATTTCGATGTTTGAGTTTCTGGAATACTGCTCTAGGTGAACCAGCCGTCTCTCTAGGTCCCCTGTATGGGTCTCAAGAGTCTGGCATTTCGCCTGCAGTTCCTTGTTTCTCGTGGTTAATTCAGCATTTTTTGCTGCTGCAGCAGCCAGCTGGTTTTTCAAATCCTCTATAGTTTTATAAGCAAACTCAAGGCTCTGAGCAACGTTGCGTTGTTCAGTTCGAAATTCACGCATTTCATTTCTGAGTTCCCTCTCGAACGATTCCCGCGACATCTTCATTTCCTGTTTAAACTCATCTCTTAGTTTCAAGAGATCGTTCTTGACATCTTCCTTAATCTTTGCAATTTCTTTCGACATGACAAAAAGAAACTACGGGTAACAAAAATAGCACACAACACACGGCAAAATATAACAGAAATGACGCAGCTTGGCAGCAGTGACAATGTATCTTTGAAAATGTAAACGGAACAGTAAAAGTCTTTGCACCAACCTGCGGCAAGAATGCAGAAAAATGCCTTAGACGCTGTGAACGTAGTTCGCCACTGCTGCCAAATGAAAGCCTCGATGCTTGAGACGGTGCTTTTATGGCAGTCGCACTCGCGCAGAAACACTGACGCGGCCGCTGTCAACGCCCCCTTGTGCTGCACGGAGTCGGTGAAATTCGGCCGACACGTGTCCAACTGTCCAGGAAGATCGGGTGCGCTGTGCAGGCTGCGCAGAAGTGATCTGCGGCAAGAATGCAGAAAAATGCCTTAGACGCTGTGAACGTAGTTCGCCACTGCTGCCAAATGAAAGCCTCGATGCTTGAGACGGTGCTTTTATGGCAGTCGCACTCGCGCAGAAACACTGACGCGGCCGCTGTCAACGCCCCCTTGTGCTGCACGGAGTCGGTGAAATTCGGCCGACACGTGTCCAACTGTCCAGGAAGATCGGGTGCGCTGTGCAGGCTGCGCAGAAGTGATCTGCGGCAAGAATGCAGAAAAATGCCTTAGACGCTGTGAACGTAGTTCGCCACTGCTGCCAAATGAAAGCCTCGATGCTTGAGACGGTGCTTTTATGGCAGTCGCACTCGCGCAGAAACACTGACGCGGCCGCTGTCAACGCCCCCTTGTGCTGCACGGAGTCGGTGAAATTCGGCCGACACGTGTCCAACTGTCCAGGAAGATCGGGTGCGCTGTGCAGGCTGCGCAGAAGTGATCTGCGGCAAGAATGCAGAAAAATGCCTTAGACGCTGTGAACGTAGTTCGCCACTGCTGCCAAATGAAAAAATGATGGACGAACGGATGGACGCATGGACGAACAGACAGACAGACTGGCAGACAGACGGACAGGTAGACGGACGCGTAAAGCGGCTATGTGCCACAGGGTATGCGAGATAGCGCCACTTTGAGTGTTCTCTAGATGCACGCACGGACTGACGCACGAAAGGACAGACAGAAACTGGCAGACAGATGAACAGGTAGACAGACGTGTAAAGCGGCTATCTGCCACAGGGTATGCGAGATGGTGGTACTTTGTGTGTTCTCTAGATGGACGCACAGACGGACGACAGACAGACTGGAAGACAGACGGACACGTAGATGGACGTGTAAAGCGGCTATGTGCCACAGGGTATGCGAGATGGCGGTACTTTGGGTGTTCTCTAGATGGACGCACGGATGGACAGACAGGCAGACTGCAGACAGACTGCAGACAGACGGACAGGTAGACGGACGTGTAAAGCGGCTATGTGCCACAGGGCATGCTAGATGGCGGTACTTGGAGTGTTCTCTAGATGGACGCGCGGACGGACGCACGGACGGATAGACAGACAAACTGGCAGCCAGACGGATAGGTAGACAGACGTGTAAAGTGGCTATCTGCCGCAGGGTATGTGAGATGGCGGTACTTTGAGTGTTCTCTAGATAGACGCGCGGACGGACGCACGGACGGATAGACAGACAAACTGGCAGCCAGACGGATACGTAGACCGACGTGTAAAGCGGCTATCTGCCACAGGGTATGCGAGATGGTGGTACTTTGAGTGTTCTCTAGATGGACGCCACGACGGATGCATGGACGGACAGACAGACTGCCAGACAGACGGACAGGTAGACGGACGCGTAAAGCGGCTATGTGCCACAGGGTATGCGAGATGGCGGTACTTTGAGTGTTCTCTGGATGGACGCATTGACGGACGCACGGATGGACAGATAGAGAGACTGGCAGACAGACGGACAGGTAGACGGATGCGTAAAGCTGGTATGTGCCACAGGGTATACGACGCGCGAGATGGTGGTACTCAGAGTGTTCTCTAGATTGACGCACGAACGGATGCATGAACGGACCGACAGACAGAGTGGCAGACAGACGGACAGGTAGACGGACCTGTAAAGCGGCTATGCGCCACATGGTTGCGAGATGGTGGTACTTTGAGCGTTCTCTAGATGTACGCACGGATGGACGCATGGACGGACAGACAGAGACTGGAAGACAAATGGATAGGTAGACGGACGCGTAAAGTGGCTATGTGGCACAGGGTATGCGAGATAGTGGCACTTTCAGTGTTCTCTAGATGCACGCACGGACGAACGCACGAACGGACAGACAGAGACTGGCAGACAGACGGACAGGTAGACACACGTGAAAAGCGGCTATGTGCCACAGGGTATGCGAGATGGCGGTACTTTGAGTGTTCTCTAGATGAACACAAGGACGGACGCACGGACGGACACACAGACAGACAGACTGTCAGACAGACGGACAGGTAGACGGACGTGTAAAGCGGCTATATGCCACAGGGTATGCGAGATGGCGGTATTTTGAGTGTTCTCTAGATGAACGCACAGACAGACGCACGGACGGACAGACACAGGCTTGCAGACAGACGGACGGACAGACAGACGTGTAAAGTGGCTATGTGACACAGGGTATACGACGCGCGAGATGGCGGTACTCAGAGTGTTCTCTATATTTACGCACGAACGGACGCAAGGACGGACAGAATGACGGACTGGCAGACAGACGGACAGGTTGACAGACGCGTAAAACGGCTATGTGCCACAGGGTATGCGAGATGGCAGTACTTTGAGTGTTCTCTAGATGTACACACAGACGGATGCATGGACGGACAGATAGACAGACTGGCAGACAGACGGACAGGTAGACGGACGCATAAAGGGGCTATGTGCCACAGGGTATGCGAGATGGTGGTACTTTGAGTGTTCTCTAGATTGATGCACGAACGGCCGCACGGACGGACAGACGCACAGATTGGCAGACAGACGGACAGAAAGACAGGCGTGTAAAGTGGCTATGTGCCACAGGGTATGCGAGATGGTGGTGCTTTGCGTGTTCTCTAGATGGACGCATGGACGGACGGGCGCACGGACGGACAGACAGATAGACTAGCAGACAGAAGGACGGGCAGACGGACGTGTAAAGTGGCTATATGCCACAGCGTATGCGAGATGGCGGTACTTTGAGTGTTCTCTAGATGGACGCATTGACGGACGCACAGACGGACAGACAGACAGCCTGGCAGACAGACGGACAGGTAGACGGACGTGTAAAGCGGCTATGTGCGACAGGGTATGCGCGATGGCGGTACTTTGAGTGTTCTCTAGATGGACGCGTGGACGGACGCACGGACGGATAGACAGACAAACTGGCAGCCAGACGGACAGGTAGACGGACGTGTAAAGTGGCTATGTGCCACAGGGTATGCGAGATAGCGGTACTTTGAGTGTTCTCTAGATGGACCCACGGATAGATGCATGGACTAACAGACAGAAAGACTGGCAGACAGACGGACAGGTAGACGGACGCGCAAAGCGAGTATGTGCCACAAGGTATACGACGCGCGGGATGGCGGTACTCAGAGTGTTCTCTAAATGGACGCATGGACAGACAGACAGGCTAGCAGACGGACGGACAGGTAGACGGACGCGTAAAGAGTATTTGCCCCAGGGTATAGGAGATGGTGGTACTTTGAGTGTTCTCTATATGGACGCATGGACGGACGCACGCTTGGACAGATAGAGAGACTGGCAGACTCACGGACAGGTAGACGGACCTGTAAAGCGGCTATGTTCCACATGGTATGCGAGATGGCTGTACTTTGAGCATTCTCTAGATGTACGCACGGATGGACGCATGGACGGACAGACAGAGACTGGCAGACAAATAGATAGGTAGACGGACGCGTAAAGTGGCTATTTGCCACAGGGTATGCGAGATAGCGGCACTTTGAGTGTTCTCTAGATGCACGCACAGACGGACGCACGAACTTACAGACAGTGGCTGGCGGACAGACGGACAGGTAGACGGACGTGTAAAGCGGCTATGTGCCACAGGGTATGCGAGATGGCGGTACTTTGAGTGTTCTCTAGATGAACACAATGACGGACACACGAACGGACACACAGACAGACACACTGTCAGACAGAGGGACAGGTAGACGGACGTGTAATGCAGCTATGTGCCACATGGTATGCGAGATGGCGGTACTTTGAGTGTTCTCTAGATGGACGCACGGACAGACGCACGGATGGACAGACAGACAGGCTGGCAGACAGATGGACAGACAGAGAGACGTGTAAAGTCGCTACGTGACACAGGGTATACGACGCGCGAGATGGCGGTACTCGGTGTGTTCTCTAGATTTACGCACGAACGGACGCATGGACGGACAGAAAGACAGACTGGCAGACAGACGGACAGGTTGACAGACGCGTAAAACGGCTATGTGCCACAGGGTATGCGAGATGGCGGTACTTTGAGTGTTCTCTGGATGGACGCATGGACGGACGCACGGATGGACAGATAGAGAGACTGGCAGACAGACGGACAGGTAGACGGATGCGTAAAGCTGGTATGTGCCACAGGGTATACGACGCGCGAGATGGTGGTACTCAGAGTGTTCTCTAGATTGACGCACGAATGGATGCATGAACGGACCGACAGACAGACTGGCAGACAGACGGACAGGTACACGGACCTGTAAAGCGGCTATGTGCCACATGGTATGCGAGATGGTGGTACTTTGAGCGTTCTCTTGATGTACGCACGGATGGACGCATGGACGGACAGACAGAGACTGGCAGACAAATGAATAGGTAGATGGACGCGTAAAGTGGCTATGTGCCACAGGGTATGCGAGATAGCGGCACTTTGAGTGTTATCTAGATGCACGCACAGACGGACGCATGAACATACAGACAGTGGCTGGCAGACAGACGGACAGGTAGACGGACGTGTAAAGCGGCTATGTGCCACAGGGTATGCGAGATGGCGGTACTTTGAGTGTTCTCTAGATGAACACAATGACGGACGCACGGACGGACACACAGACAGACACACTGTCAGACAGACGGACACGTAGATGGACGTGTAAAGCGGCTATGTGCCACAGGGTATGCGAGATGGCGGTACTTTGGGTGTTCTCTAGATGGACGCACGGATGGACAGACAGGCAGACTGCAGACAGACTGGCAGACAGACGGACAGGTTGACAGACGCGTAAAACGGCTATGTGCCACAGGGTATGCGAGATGGCGGTATTTTGAGTGTTCTCTAGATGGACGCACGGACAGACGCACGGACGGACAAACAGACAGGCTGGCAGCCAGACGGATAGGTAGACCGACGTGTAAAGCAGCTATCTGCCACAGGGTATGCGAGATGGTGGTACTTTGAGTGTTCTCTAGATGGACGCACAGACGGACGACAGACAGACTGGAAGACAGACGGACACGTAGATGGACGTGTAAAGCGGCTATGTGCCACAGGGTATGCGAGATGGCGGTACTTTGGGTGTTCTCTAGATGGACGCACGGATGGACAGACAGGCAGACTGCAGACAGACTGCAGACAGACTGCAGACAGACGGACAGGTAGACGGACGTGTAAAGCGGCTATGTGCCACAGGGCATGCTAGATGGCGGTACTTGGAGTGTTCTCTAGATGGACGCGCGGACGGACGCACGGACGGATAGACAGACAAACTGGCAGCCAGACGGATAGGTAGACGGACGTGTAAAGCGGCTATCTGCCACAGGGTATGTGAGATGGCGGTACTTTGACTGTTCTCTAGATGGACGCATGGACGGACGCACAGACGGACAGACAGACAGACTGGCAGACAGACGGCCAAGTAGACGGACGTGTAATGCGGCTATGTGCGACAGGGTATGCGAGATGGCGGTACTTTAGGTGTTCTCTAGATGGACGCACGGACGGACGCACGGACGAATAGACAGACAAACTGGCAGCCAGACGGATAGGTAGACGGACGTGTAAAGCGGCTATCTGCCACAGGGTATGTGAGATGGCGGTACTTTGACTGTTCTCTAGATGGACGCATGGACGGACGCACAGACGGACAGACAGACAGACTGGCAGACAGACGGCCAAGTAGACGGACGTGTAATGCGGCTATCTGCCACAGGGTATGCGAGATGGTGGTACTTTGAGTGTTCTCTAGATGGACGCCACGACGGACGCATGGACGGACAGACAGACTGCCAGACAGTTGGACAGGTAGACGGACGCGTAAAGCGGCTATGTGCCACAGGGTATGTGAGATGGTGGGGCTTTGCGTGTTTTCAAGATGGACGCATGGACGGACGGGCCACGGATGGACAGACAGATCGACTGCCAGACAGAAGGACGGGTAGACGGATGTGTAAAGTGGCTATGTGCCACAGGGTATGCGAGATGGCGGTACTTTGAGTGTTCTCTAGATGGACGCATGGACGGACGCCCAGACGGAAGACAGACAGACTGGAAGACAGAAAGACAGGTAGACGGACGTGTAAAGCGGCTATGTGCCACAGAGTATGCGAGATGGCGGTACTTTGAGTGTTCTCTAGATGGACGCACGGATGGACAGACAGACTGGCAGACAGACGGACAGGTAGACGGACGTGTAAAGTGGCTATGTTCCACAGGGTATGCGAGATGGCAGTACTTTGAATGTTTTCTAGATGGTCGCATGGACGGACGCACGGACGGGCAGCCAGACAGAATGCAGACAGACGGACAGGTAGACGGACGTGTAAAATGGCTATGTGCCACAGGGTATGCGAGACTGCGGTACTTTGAGTGTTCTCTAGATGGACGCATGGACGGACGCACAGACGAACAGACAGACAGACTGGCAGACAGACGGACAGGTAGACGGACGTGTAAAGCGGCTATGTGCGACAGGGTATGCGAGATGGCGGTACTTTGAGTGTTCTCTAGATGGACGCGCGAACAGACGCACGGACGGACAGACAGACAGGCTGGCAGACAGACGGACAGACAGACAGACGTGTAAAGTGGCTATGTGACACAGGGTATACGACGCGCGAGATGGCGGCACTCGGAGTGTTCTCTAGATTTACGCACGAACGGACGCATGGACGGACAGAAAGAGAGACTGGCAGACAGACGGGCAGGTTGAGAGACGCGTAAAACGGCCATGTGCCACAGGGTATGCGAGATGGCGGCACTTGGAGTGGTCTCTAGATGTACACACAGACGAACGCATGGACGGAGAGATAGACGGACTGGCAGACAGACGGACAGGTAGACAGACGCGTAAAACGGCTATGTGCCACAGGGTATGCGAGGTGGCGGTACTTTGAGTGTTCTTTAGGTGTACGCACGGATGGACGCATGGACGGACAGACAGAGACTGGCAGACAAATGGATAGGTAGACGGACGCGTAAAGTGGCTATGTGCCACAGGGTATGCGAGATAGCGGCACTTTGAGTGTTCTCTAGATGCACGCACGGACGGACGCACGAACTTACAGACAGTGGCTGGCAGACAGACGGACAGGTAGACGGACGTGTAAAGCGGCTATGTGCCACAGAGTATGCGAGATGGCAGTACTTTGAGTGTTCTCTAGATGAACACAATGACGGAAGCACGGACGGACACACAGACAGACAGACTGTCAAACAGACGGACAGGTAGACGGACGTGTAAAGCGGCTATGTGCCACAGGGTATGCGAGATGGCGGTACTTTGAGTGTTCTTTAGATGGACGCACGGACAGACGCACGGATGGACAGACAGACAGGCTGGCAGACAGACGGACAGACAGACAGACGTGTAAAGTCGCTATGTGACACAGGGTATACGACGCGGGAGATGGCGGTACTCGGAGTGTTCTCTAGATTTACGCACGAATGGACGCATGGACGGACAGAAAGACAGACTGGCAGACAGACGGACAGGTTGACAGACGCGTAAAACGACTATGTGCCACAGGGTATGCGAGATGGCGGTACTTTGAGTGTTCTCTAGATGTACACAAAGACGGACGCATGGACGGACAGATAGACAGACTGGCAGACAGACGGACAGGTAGACGGATGCGTAAAGCGGGTATGTGCCACAGGGTATGCGACGCGCGAGATGGCGGTAGTCGGAGTGTTCTCTAGATCGACGCACGAACGGACGCATGGGTGGACAGACAGAGACTGGCAGACAGATGAACAGGTAGACGGACGCGTAAAGTGGCTATGTGCTACAGGGTATGCGAGATGGTGGTACTTTGAGTGTTCTCTAGATAGATGCACGAATGGACACACGGACGGACAGACACACAGATTGGCAGACAGACGGACAGAAAGACGGACGTGTAAAGCAGCTATGTGCCACAGGGTATTCGAGATGGCGGTACTTTGAGCGTTCTCTAGATGTACGCATGGATGGACGCATGGACAGACAGACAGAGACTGGCAGACAAATGGATAGGTAGACGGACGCGTAAAGTGGCTATGTGCCACAGGGTATGCGAGATAGCGGCACTTTGAGTGTTCTCAAGATGCACGCACGGACGGACGCACGAACGAACAGGTAGAGACTGGCAGACAGACGGACAGGTAGACGGACGTGTAAAGCGGCTATGTGCCACAGGATATGCGAGATGGCGGTACTTTGAGTGTTCTCTAGATGAACAGAAGTACGGACGCACGGACGGACACAAAGGCAGACAGACTGTCAGACAGACGGACAGGTAGACGGACGTGTAAAGCGGCTATGTGCCACAGGGTATGCGAGATGGCGGTACTTTGAGTGTTCTCTTGATGGACGCACGGACAGATGCACGGACGGACAGACAGACAGGCTGGCAGACAGACGGACAGACAGACAGACGTGTAAAGTGGCTATGTACCACAGGGTATACGACGCGCGAGAAGGCGGTACTCGGAGTGTTCTCTAGATTTACGCACGAACGGACGCATGGACGGCCAGAAAGACGGACAGGTAGACGGATGCGTAAAGCGGGTATGTGCCACAGGGTATGCGACGCGCGAGATGGCGGTCGTCGGAGTTTTCTTTAGATTGACGCACGAACGGACACATGGATGGACAGACAGAGACGGGCAGACAGATGAACAGGTAGACGGACGCGTAAAGTGGCTATGTGCCACAGGGTATGCGAGATGAGGTACTTTGAGTGTTCTCTAGATTGATGCACGAACGGACGCACGGACGGACAGACACACAGATTGGCACACAGACGGACAGAAAGACGGACGTGTAAAGTGGCTATGTGCCATGGGGTAGTCGAGATGGCGGTACTTTGAGTGTTCTCTAATTGGACGCACGGACGAATGCACGGACGGACCCACAGACAGACTGACAGACAGACGGACACATAGACGGACGTGTAAAGCAGCTATGTGCCACAGGGTATGCGAGATGGCGGTACTTTGTGTGTTCTCTAGATGGACGCACAGACGGACGGACAGAGAGACTGGCAGACAGACAGACAGGTAGACGGACGTGTAAAGCGGCTATGTGCCACAGGGTATTCAAGATGGCGGTACTTTGAGTGTTTTCTAGATTGACGCACGAACGGAGGCACGCACGGACAGACAGAGACTGGCAGACAGATGGACAGGTAGACGGACGCGTGAAGTGGCTAAGTGCCACAGGGTATGCGAGATGGTGGTGCTTTGCGTGTTTTCTAGATGGACGCATGGACGGACGGGCCACGGATGGACAGACAGATTGACTGCCAGACAGAAGGACGGGTAGACGGATGTGTAAAGTGGCTATGTGCCACAGGGTATGCGAGATGGCAGTACGTTGAGTGTTCTCTAGATGGACGCATGGACGGACGCCCAGACGGAAGACAGACAGACTGGAAGACAGACAGGTAGACGGACGTGTAAAGCGGCTATGTGCCACAGGGTATGCGAGATGGCGGTACATTGAGTGTTCTCTAGATGGACGCACGGATGGACAGACAGACTGGCAGACAGACGGACAGGTAGACGGACGTGTAAAGTGGCTATGTGCCACAGGGTATGCGACATGGCAGTACTTTGAGTGTTTTCTAGATGGACGCATGGACGGACGCATGGACGGGCAGCCAGACAGACTGCAGACAGACGGACAGGTAGACGGGCGTGTAAAATGGCTATGTGCCACAGGGTATGCGAGATGGCGGTACTTTGAGTGTTCTCTAGATGGACGCATGGACGGACGCACAGACGGACAGACAGACAGACTGGCAGACAGACGGACAGGTAGACGGACTTGTAAAGCGGCTATGTGCGACAGGGTATGCGAGATGGCGGTACTTTGAGTGTTCTCTAGATGGACGCACGGATGGACGCATGGACGGACAGACAGAGACTGGCAGACAAATGGATAGGTAGACGGACGCGTAAAGTGGCTATGTGCCACAGGGTATGCGAGATAGCGGCACTTTGAGTGTTATCTAGATGCACGCACGGACGGACGCACGAACTTACAGACAGTGGCTGGCAGACAGACGGGCAGGTAGACGGACGTTTAAAGCGGCTATGTGCCACAGAGTATGCGAGATGGCAGTACTTTGAGTGTTCTCTAGATGAACACAATGACGGACGCACGGACGGACACACAGACAGACGGACAGGTAGACGGACGTGTAAAGCGGCTATGTGCCACAGGGTATGCGAGATGGAGGTACTTTGAGTGTTCTTTAGATGGACGCACGGACAGACGCACGGATGGACAGACAGACAGGCTGGCAGACAGACGGACAGACAGACAGACGTGTAAAGTCGCTATGTGACACAGGGTATACGACGCGCGAGATGGCGGTACTCGAAGTGTTCTCTAGATTTACGCACGAATGGACGCATGGACGGACAGAAAGACAGACTGGCAGACAGACGGACAGGTTGACAGACGCGTAAAACGGCTATGTGCCACAGGGTATGCGAGATGGCGGTACTTTGAGTGTTCTCTAGATGTACACACAGACGGACGCATGGACGGACAGATAGACAGACTGGCAGACAGACGGACAGGTAGACGGATGCGTAAAGCGGGTATGTGCCACAGGGTATGCGACGCGCGAGATGGCGGTAGTCGGAGTGTTCTCTAGATCGACGCACGAACGGACGCATGGATGGACAGACAGAGACTGACAGACAGATGAACAGGTAAACGGACGCGTAAAGTGGCTATGTGCTACAGGGTATGCGAGATGGTGGTACTTTGAGTGTTCTTTAGATAGATGCACGAATGGACGCACGGACGGACAGACACACAGATTGGCAGACAGACGGACAGAAAGACGGACGTGTAAAGCAGCTATGTGCCACAGGGTATTCGAGATGGCGGTACTTTGAGCGTTCTCTAGATGTACGCATGGATGGACGCATGGACGGACAGACAGAGACTGGCAGACAAATGGATAGGTAGACGGACGCGTAAAGTGGCTATGTGCCACAGGGTATGCGAGATAGCGGCACTTTGAGTGTTCTCAAGATGCACGCACGGACGGACGCACGAACAGGCAGAGACTGGCAGACAGACGGACAGGTAGACGGACGTGTAAAGCGGCTATGTGCCACAGGGTATGCGAGCTGGCGGTACTTTTAGTGTTCTCTAGATGAACAGAAGGACGGACGCACGGACGGACACACAGGCAGACAGACTGTCAGACAGACGGACAGGTAGACGGACGTGTAAAGCGGCTATGTGCCACAGGGTATGCGAGATGGCGGTACTTTGAGTGTTCTCTTGATGGACGCACGGACAGATGCACGGACGGACAGACAGACAGGCTGGCAGACAGACGGACAGACAGACAGACGTGTAAAGTGGCTATGTAACACAGGGTATACGACGCGCGAGAAGGCGGTACTCGGAGTGTTCTCTAGATTTACGCACGAACGGACGCATGGATGGACAGACAGAGACGGGCAGACAGATGAACAGGTAGACGGACGCGTAAAGTGGCTATGTGCCACAGGGTAAGCGAGATGAGGTACTTTGAGTGTTCTCTAGATTGATGCACGAACGGACGCACGGACGGACAGACACACAGATTGGCACACAGACGGACAGAAAGACGGACGTGTAAAGTGGCTATGTGCCACGCGGTAGTCGAGATGGCGGTACTTTGAGTGTTCTCTAATTGGACGCACGGACGGATGCACGGACGGACCCACAGACAGACTGACAGACAGACGGACACATAGACGGACGTGTAAAGCAGCTATGTGCCACAGGGTATGCGAGATGGCGGTACTTTGCGTGTTCTCTAGATGGACGCACAGACGGACGGACAGACAGACTGGCAGACAGACAGACAGGTAGACGGACGTGTAAAGCGGCTATGTGCCACAGGCTATTCGAGATGGCGGTACTTTGAGTGTTTTCTAGATCGACGCACGAACGGAGGCACGCACGGACAGACAGAGACTGGCAGTCAGATGGACAGGTAGACGGACGCGTGAAGTGGCTAAGTGCCACAGGGTATGCGAGATGGTGGTGCTTTGCGTGTTTTCTAGATGGACGCATGGACGGACGGGCCACGGATGGACAGACAGATTGACTGCCAGACAGAAGGACGGGTAGACGGATGTGTAAAGTGGCTATGTGCCACAGGGTATGCGAGATGGCAGTACGTTGAGTGTTCTCTAGATGGACGCATGCACGGACGCCCAGACGGAAGACAGACAGACTGGAAGACAGACAGGTAGACGGACGTGTAAAGCGGCTATGTGCCACAGGGTATGCGAGATGGCGGTACCTTGAGTGTTCTCTAGATGGACGCACGGATGGACAGACAGACTGGCAGACAGACGGACAGGTAGACGGACGTGTAAAGTGGCTATGTGCCACAGGGTATGCGACATGGCAGTACTTTGAGTGTTTTCTAGATGGACGCATGGACGGACGCATGGACGGGCAGCCAGACAGACTGCAGACAGACGGACGGGTAGACGGGCGTGTAAAATGGCTATGTGCCACAGGGTATGCGAGATGGCGGTACTTTGAGTGTTCTCTAGATGGACGCATGGACGGACGCACAGACGGACAGACAGACAGACTGGCAGACAGACGGACAGGTAGACGGACTTGTAAAGCGGCTATGTGCGACAGGGTATGCGAGATGGCGGTACTTTGAGTGTTCTCTAGATGGACGCACGGATGGACGCATGGACGGACAGACAGAGACTGGCAGACAAATGGATAGGTAGACGGACGCGTAAAGTGGCTATGTGCCACAGGGTATGCGAGATAGCGGCACTTTGAGTGTTATCTAGATGCACGCACGGACGGACGCACGAACTTACAGACAGTGGCTGGCAGACAGACGGGCAGGTAGACGGACGTTTAAAGCGGCTATGTGCCACAGAGTATGCGAGATGGCAGTACTTTGAGTGTTCTCTAGATGAACACAATGACGGACGCACGGACGGACACACAGACAGACGGACAGGTAGACGGACGTGTAAAGCGGCTATGTGCCACAGGGTATGCGAGATGGAGGTACTTTGAGTGTTCTTTAGATGGACGCACGGACAGACGCACGGATGGACAGACAGACAGGCTGGCAGACAGACGGACAGACAGACAGACGTGTAAAGTCGCTATGTGACACAGGGTATACGACGCGCGAGATGGCGGTACTCGAAGTGTTCTCTAGATTTACGCACGAATGGACGCATGGACGGACAGAAAGACAGACTGGCAGACAGACGGACAGGTTGACAGACGCGTAAAACGGCTATGTGCCACAGGGTATGCGAGATGGCGGTACTTTGAGTGTTCTCTAGATGTACACACAGACGGACGCATGGACGGACAGATAGACAGACTGGCAGACAGACGGACAGGTAGACGGATGCGTAAAGCGGGTATGTGCCACAGGGTATGCGACGCGCGAGATGGCGGTAGTCGGAGTGTTCTCTAGATCGACGCACGAACGGACGCATGGATGGACAGACAGAGACTGACAGACAGATGAACAGGTAAACGGACGCGTAAAGTGGCTATGTGCTACAGGGTATGCGAGATGGTGGTACTTTGAGTGTTCTTTAGATAGATGCACGAATGGACGCACGGACGGACAGACACACAGATTGGCAGACAGACGGACAGAAAGACGGACGTGTAAAGCAGCTATGTGCCACAGGGTATTCGAGATGGCGGTACTTTGAGCGTTCTCTAGATGTACGCATGGATGGACGCATGGACGGACAGACAGAGACTGGCAGACAAATGGATAGGTAGACGGACGCGTAAAGTGGCTATGTGCCACAGGGTATGCGAGATAGCGGCACTTTGAGTGTTCTCAAGATGCACGCACGGACGGACGCACGAACAGGCAGAGACTGGCAGACAGACGGACAGGTAGACGGACGTGTAAAGCGGCTATGTGCCACAGGGTATGCGAGCTGGCGGTATTTTTTGGTGTTCTCTAGATGAACAGAAGGACGGACGCACGGACGGACACACAGGCAGACAGACTGTCAGACAGACGGACAGGTAGACGGACGTGTAAAGCGGCTATGTGCCACAGGGTATGCGAGATGGCGGTACTTTGAGTGTTCTCTTGATGGACGCACGGACAGATGCACGGACGGACAGACAGACAGGCTGGCAGACAGACGGACAGACAGACAGACGTGTAAAGTGGCTATGTAACACAGGGTATACGACGCGCGAGAAGGCGGTACTCGGAGTGTTCTCTAGATTTACGCACGAACGGACGCATGGATGGACAGACAGAGACGGGCAGACAGATGAACAGGTAGACGGACGCGTAAAGTGGCTATGTGCCACAGGGTAAGCGAGATGAGGTACTTTGAGTGTTCTCTAGATTGATGCACGAACGGACGCACGGACGGACAGACACACAGATTGGCACACAGACGGACAGAAAGACGGACGTGTAAAGTGGCTATGTGCCACGCGGTAGTCGAGATGGCGGTACTTTGAGTGTTCTCTAATTGGACGCACGGACGGATGCACGGACGGACCCACAGACAGACTGACAGACAGACGGACACATAGACGGACGTGTAAAGCAGCTATGTGCCACAGGGTATGCGAGATGGCGGTACTTTGCGTGTTCTCTAGATGGACGCACAGACGGACGGACAGACCGACTGGCAGACAGACAGACAGGTAGACGGACGTGTAAAGCGGCTATGTGCCACAGGCTATTCGAGATGGCGGTACTTTGAGTGTTTTCTAGATCGACGCACGAACGGAGGCACGCACGGACAGACAGAGACTGGCAGTCAGATGGACAGGTAGACGGACGCGTGAAGTGGCTAAGTGCCACAGGGTATGCGAGATGGTGGTGCTTTGCGTGTTTTCTAGATGGACGCATGGACGGACGGGCCACGGATGGACAGACAGATTGACTGCCAGACAGAAGGACGGGTAGACGGATGTGTAAAGTGGCTATGTGCCACAGGGTATGCGAGATGGCAGTACGTTGAGTGTTCTCTAGATGGACGCATGGACGGACGCCCAGACGGAAGACAGACAGACTGGAAGACAGACAGGTAGACGGACGTATAAAGCGGCTATGTGCCACAGGGTATGCGAGATGGCGGTACCTTGAGTGTTCTCTAGATGGACGCATGGACGGGCAGCCAGACAGACTGCAGACAGACGGACAGGTAGACGGGCGTGTAAAATGGCTATGTGCCACAGGGTATGCGAGATGGCGGTACTTTGAGTGTTCTCTAGATGGACCCATGGACGGACGCACAGACGGACAGACAGACAGACTGGCAGACAGACGGACAGGTAGACGGACTTGTAAAGCGACTATGTGCGACAGGGTATGCGAGATGGCGGTACTTTGAGTGTTCTCTAGATGGACGGCGGACAGACGCACGGACGGACAGACAGACAGGCTGGCAGTCAGACGGACAGACAGACAGACGTGTAAAGTGGCTATGTGACACAGGGTATACGACGCGCGAGATGGCGGTACTCGGAGTGTTCTCTAGATTTACGCACGAACGGACGCATGGACGGACAGAAAGACAGACTGGCAGACAGACGGGCAGGTTGACAGACGCGTAAAACGGCCATGTGCCACAGGGTATGCGAGATGGCGGCACTTGGAGTGTTCTCTAGATGTACACACAGACGAACGCATGGACGGACAGATAGGCAGACTGGCAGACAGACGGACAGGTAGACGGATGCGTAAAGCGGGTATGTGCCACAGGGTATGCGACGTGCGAGATGGCGGTACTCGGAGTGTTCTCTAGATCGACGCACGAACGGACGCATGGATGGACAGACAGAGACTGGCAGACAGATGAACAGGTACACGGACGCGTAAAGTGGCTATGTGCTACAGGGTATGCGAGATGGTGGTACTTTGAGTGTTCTCTAGATAGATGCACGAACGGACGCACGGACGGACAGACACACAGATTGGCAGACAGACGGACAGAAAGACGGACGTGTAAAGCGGCTATGTGCCACAGGGTATTCGAGATGGCGGTACTTTGAGTGTTCTCTAGATGGACGCACGGACGGACGCACGGACGGACAGACAGACAGACTGACAGACAGACAGACGGACATGTAAACGGACGTGTAAAGTGGCTATGTGCCACAGGGTATGCGAGATGGCGGTACTTTGCGTGTTCTCTAGATGGACGCACAGACGGACGACAGACAGACTGGAAGACAGACGGACACGTAGATGGACGTGTAAAGCGGCTATGTGCCGCAGGGTATGCGAGATGGCGGTACTTTGGGTGTTCTCTAGATGGACGCACGGATGGACAGACAGGCAGACTGCAGACAGACTGCAGACAGACGGACAGGTAGACGGACGTGTAAAGCGGCTATGTGACACGGCGCTCTAGATGGCGGTACTTTGAGTGTTCTCTAGATGGACGCGCGGACGGACGCACGGACGGATAGACAGACAAACTGGCAGCCAGACGGATAGGTAGACGGACGTGTAAAGCGGCTATTTGCCACAGGGTATGTGAGATGGCGGTACTTTAAGTGCTCTCTAGATGGACGCATGGACGGACGCACAGACGGGCAGACAGACAGACTGGCAGACAGACGGCCAAGTAGACGGACGTGTAAAGCGGCTATGTGCGACAGGGTATGCGAGATGGTGGTACTTTGAGTGTTTTCTAGATTGACGCACGAACGGAGGCACGCACGGACAGACAGAGACTGGAGAAAAGCCGGACAGGTAGACGGACGTGTAAAGCAGCTATATGCCACAGGGTATTCGAGATGGTGGTATTTTATATGTTCTCTAGATTGAAGCACGGACGGACGCAAGGACGGACAGACAGACAGACTGGCAGACAGACGGACAGGTAGACGGACGTGTAAAGTGGCTATGTGCCACAGGGTATGCGAGATGGCGGTACTTTGAGTGTTCTCATATGGACGCACGGACGGACGCATGGACGGACAGACAGACAGACTGGAACAGAGGGACAGCTAGACGGACGCGTAAAGCGGGTATGTGACACAGGGTATACGACGTGCGAGATGGCGGTACTCGGAGTGTTCTCTAGATATACGCACGAACGGACGCATGGACGGACAGAAAGACGGACTGGCAGACAGACGGACAGGTAGACAGACGCGTAAAACGGCTATGTGCCACAGGGTATGCGAGGTGGCGGTACTTTGAGTGTTCTTTAGATGTACGCACGGATGGACGCATGGACGGACAGACAGAGACTGGCAGACAAATGGATAGGTAGACGGACGCGTAAAGTGGCTATGTGCCACAGGGTATGCGAGATAGCGGCACTTTGAGTGTTCTCAAGATGCACGCACGGACGGACGCACGAACGAACAGGCAGAAATTGGCAGACAGACGGACAGGTAGACGGACGTGTAAAGCGGCTATGTGCCACAGGGTATGCGAGATGGCGGTACTTTGAGTGTTCTCTTGATGGATGCACGGACAGACGCACGGACGGACAGACAGACAGGCTGGCAGACAGACGGACAGACAGACAGACGTGTAAACTGGCTATGTAACACAGGGTATACGACGCGCGAGATGGCGGTACTCGGAGTGTTCTTTAGATTTACGCACGAACGGACGCATGGACGGCCAGAAAGACGGACAGGTAGACGGATGCGTAAAGCGGGTATGTGCCACAGGGTATGCGACGCGCGAGATGGCGGTCGTCGGAGTGTTCTCTAGATTGACGCACGAACGGACGCATGGATGGACAGACAGAGACTGGCAGACAGATGAACAGGTAGACGGACGCGTAAAGTGGCTATGTGCCACAGGGTATGCGAGATGAGGTACTTTGAGTGTTCTCTAGATTGATGCACGAATGGACGCACGGACGGACAGACACACAGATTGGCAGACAGACGGACAGAAAGACGGACGTGTAAAGCGGCTATGTGCCACAGGGTATTCGAGATGGTGGTACTTTGAGTGTTCTCTAGATGGACGCACGGACGTACGCATGGACGGACAGACAGACAGACTGACAGACAGACGGACATGTAAACGGACGTGTAAAGCGGCTACGTGGCACAGGGTATGCGAGATGGCGGTACTTTGCGTGTTCTCTAGATGGACGCACGGATGGACAGACAGGCAGACTGCAGACAGACTGCAGACAGACGGACAGGTAGACGGACGTGTAAAGCGGCTATGTGCCACAGGGCATGCTAGATGGCGGTACTTGGAGTGTTCTCTAGATGGACGCGCGGACGGACGCACGGACGGATAGACAGACAAACTGGCAGCCAGACGGATAGGTAGACGGACGTGTAAAGCGGCTATCTGCCACAGGGTATGTGAGATGGCGGTACTTTGAGTGTTCTCTAGATGGACGCATGGACGGACGCACAGACGGACAGACAGACAGACTGGCAGACAGACGGCCAAGTAGACGGATGCGTAAAGCTGGTATGTGCCACAGGGTATACGACGCGCGAGATTGTGGTACTCAGAGTGTTCTCTAGATTGACGCACGAACGGATGCATGAACGGACCGACAGACAGACTGGCAGACAGACGGACAGGTAGACGGACCTGTAAAGCGGCTACGTGCCACATGGTATGCGAGATGGTGGTACTTTGAGCGTTCTCTAGATGTACGCACGGATGGACGCATGGACGGACAGACAGAGACTGGCAGACAAATGGATAGGTAGACGGACGCGTAAAGTGGCTATGTGCCACAGGGTATGCGAGATAGCGGCACTTTGAGTGTTCTCTAGATGCACGAACGGACGGACGCACAAACGAACAGACAGAGACTGGCAGACAGACGGCCAGGTAGACAGACGTGTAAAGCGGCTATGTGCCACAGGGTATGCGAGATGGCGGTACTTTGAGTGTTCTCTAGATGAACAGAAGGACGGACGCACGGACGGACACACAGACAGACAGACTGTCAGACAGACGGACAGGTAGATGGACGTGTAAAGCGGCTATGTGCCACAGGGTATGCGAGATGGCGATATTTTGAGTGTTCTCTAGATGAACGCACGGACAGACGCACGGACGGACAGACAGACAGGCTGGCAGACAGACGGACAGACAGACAGACGTGTAAAGTGGCTATGTGACACAGGGTATACGACGCGCGAGATGGCGGTACTCAGAGTGTTCCCTAGATTTACGCACGAACGGACGCAAGGACGGACAGTATGACGGACTGGCAGACAGAAGGACAGGTTGACAGAAGCGTAAAACGGCTATGTGCCACAGGGTATGCGAGATGGCGGTACTTTGAGTGTTCTCTAGATGTACACACAGACGGATGCATGGACGGACAGATAGACAGACTGGCAGACAGACGGACAGGTAGACGGATGCGTAAAGCGGGTATGTGCCACAGGGTATGCGACGCGCGAGATGGCGGTACTCGGAGTGTTCTCTAGATTGACGCACGAACGGATGCATGAACGGACCGACAGACAGACTGGCAGACAGACGGACAGGTAGACGGACCTGTAAAGCGGCTACGTGCCACATGGTATGCGAGATGGTGGTACTTTGAGCGTTCTCTAGATGTACGCACGGATGGACGCATGGACGGACAGACAGAGACTGGCAGACAAATGGATAGGTAGACGGACGCGTAAAGTGGCTATGTGCCATAGGGTATGCGAGATAGCGGCACTTTGAGTGTTCTCTAGATGCACGAACGGACGGACGCACAAACGAACAGACAGAGACTGGCAGACAGACGGCCAGGTAGACAGACGTGTAAAGCGGCTATGTGCCACAGGGTATGCGAGATGGCGGTACTTTGAGTGTTCTCTAGATGGACGCATGGACGGACGCACAGACGGACAGACAGACAGACTGGCAGACAGACGGACAGGTAGACGGACTTGTAAAGCGACTATGTGCGACAGGGTATGCGAGATGGCGGTACTTTGAGTGTTCTCTAGATGGACGGCGGACAGACGCACGGACGGACAGACAGACAGGCTGGCAGGCAGACGGACAGACAGACAGGCGTGTAAAGTGGCTATGTGACACAGGGTATACGACGCGCGAGATGGCGGTACTCGAGTGTTCTCTAGATTTACGCACGAACGGACGCATGGACGGACAGAAAGACAGACTGGCAGACAGACGGGCAGGTTGACAGACGCGTAAAACGGCCATGTGCCACAGGGTATGCGAGATGGCGGCACTTGGAGTGTTCTCTAGTTGTACACACAGACGAACGCATGGACGGACAGATAGACAGACTGGCAGACAGACGGACAGGTAGACGGATGCGTAAAGCGGGTATGTGCCACAGGGTATGCGACGCGCGAGATGGCGGTACTCGGAGTGTTCTCTAGATCGACGCACGAACGGACGCATGGATGGACAGACAGAGACTGGCAGACAGATGAACAGGTACACGGACGCGTAAAGTGGCTATGTGCTACAGGGTATGCGAGATGGTGGTACTTTGAGTGTTCTCTAGATGGACGCCACGACGGACGCATGGACGGACAGACAGACTGCCAGACAGTTGGACAGGTAGACGGACGCGTAAAGCGGCTATGTGCCACAGGGTATGTGAGATAGCGGTACTTTGAGTGTTTTCTAGATTGACGCACGAACGGAGGCACGCACGGACAGACAGAGACTGGCAGACAGAAGGACAGGTAGACGGACGCGTGAAGTGACTATGTGCCACAGGGTATGTGAGATGGTGGTGCTTTGCGTGTTTTCTAGATGGACGCATGGACGGACGGGCCACGGATGGACAGACAGATCGACTGCCAGACAGAAGGACGGGTAGACGGATGTGTAAAGTGGCTATGTGCCACAGGGTATGCGAGATGGCGGTACTTTGAGTGTTCTCTAGATGGACGCATGGACGGACGCCCAGACGGAAGACAGACAGACTGGAAGACAGAAAGACAGGTAGACGGACGTGTAAAGCGGCTATGTGCCACAGAGTATGCGAGATGGCAGTACTTTGAGTGTTCTCTAGATGGACGCACGGATGGACAGACAGACTGGCAGACAGACGGACAGGTAGACGGACGTGTAAAGTGGCTATGTTCCACAGGGTATGCGAGATGGCAGTACTTTGAGTGTTTTCTATATGGACGCATGGACGGACGCACGGACGGGCAGCCAGACAGACTGCAGACAGACGGACAGGTAGACGGACGTGTAAAATGGCTATGTGCCACAGGGTATGCGAGATGGCGGTACTTTGAGTGTTCTCTAGATGGACGCATGGACGGACGCACAGACGGACAGACAGACAGACTGGCAGACAGACGGACAGGTAGACGGACGTGTAAAGCGGCTATGTGCGACAGGGTATGCGAGATGGCGGTACATTGAGTGTTCTGTAGATGGACGCGCGAACAGACGCACGGACGGACAGACAGACAGGCTGGCAGACAGACGGACAGACAGACAGACGTGTAAAGTGGCTATGTGACACACGGTATACGAAGCGCGAGATGGCGGTACTCGGAGTGTTCTCTAGATTTACGCACGAACGGACGCATGGACGGACAGAAAGAGAGACTGGCAGACAGACGGGCAGGTTGAGAGACGCGTAAAACGGCCATGTGCCACAGGGTATGCGAGATGGCGGCACTTGGAGTGTTCTCTAGATGTACACACAGACGAACGCATGGACGGACAGATAGACAGACTGGCAGACAGACGGACAGGTAGACGGATGCGTAAAGCGGGTATGTGCCACAGGGTATGCGACGCGCGAGATGGCGGTACTCGGAGTGTTCTCTAGATCGACGCACGAACGGACGCATGGATGGACAGACAGAGACTGGCAGACAGATGAACAGGTAGACGGACGCGTCAAGTGGCTATGTGCTACAGGGTATGCGAGAAGGTGGTACTTTGAGTGTTCTCTAGATAGATGCACGAGCGGACGCACGGACGGACAGACACACAGATTAGCAGACAGACGGACAGGTAGACGGACACGTAAAGCGGGGTTGTGCCACAAGTTATACGACGCGCGAAATGGTGGTACTCAGAGTGTTCTCTAGATTGACGCACGAACGGACGCATGGACGGAGAGACAGACAGACTGGAGAAAAGCCGGACAGGTAGACGGACGTGTAAAGCAGCTATGTGCCACAGGGTATTCGAGATGGTGGTATTTTAATTGTTCTCTAGATTGAAGCACGGAAAGACGCAAGGACGGACAGACAGACAGACTGGCAGACAGACGGACAGGTAGACGGACGTGTAAAGTGGCTATGTGCCACAGGGTATGCGAGATGGCGATACTTTGAGTGTTCTCATATGGACGCACGGACGGACGCATGGACGGACAGACAGACAGACTGGCAGACAGAGGGACAGCTAGACGGACGCGTAAAGCGGGTATGTGACACAGGGTATACGACGTGCGAGATGACGGTACTCGGAGTGTTCTCTAGATATACGCATGAACGGACGCATGGACGGACAGAAAGACGGACTGGCAGACAAATGGATAGGTAGACGGACGCGTAAAGTGGCTATGTGCCACAGGGTATGCGAGATAGCGGCACTTTGAGTGTTCTCTAGATGCACGCACGGACGGACGCTTGAACTTACAGACAGTGGCTGGCAGACAGACGGACAGGTAGACGGACGTGTAAAGCGGCTATGTGCCACAGAGTATGCGAGATGGCAGTACTTTGAGTGTTCTCTAGATGAACACAATGACGGACGCACGGACGGACACACAGACAGACAGACTGTCAGACAGACGGACAGGTAGACGGACGTGTAAAGCGGCTATGTGCCACAGGGTATGCGAGATGGCAGTACTTTGAGTGTTCTTTAGATGGACGCACGGACAGACGCACGGATGGACAGACAGACAGGCTGGCAGACAGACGGACAGACAGACAGACGTGTAAAGTCGCTATGTGACACAGGGTATACGACGCGGGAGATGGCGGTACTCGGAGTGTTCTCTAGATTTACGCACGAATGGACGCATGGACGGACAGAAAGACAGACTTGCAGACAGACGGACAGGTTGACAGACGCGTAAAACGGCTATGTGCCACAGGGTATGCGAGATGGCGGTACTTTGAGTGTTCTCTAGATGTACACACAGATGGACGCATGGACGGACAGATAGACAGACTGGCAGACAGACGGACAGGTAGACGGATGCGTAAAGCGGGTATGTGCCACAGGGTATGCAACGCGCGAGATGGCGGTAGTCGGAGTGTTCTCTAGATCGACGCACGAACGGACGCATGGATGGACAGACAGAGACTGGCAGACAGATGAACAGGTAGACGGACGCGTAAAGTGGCTATGTGCTACAGGGTATGCGAGATGGTGGTACTTTGAGTGTTCTCTAGATAGATGCACGAATGGACGCACGGACGGACAGACACACAGATTGGCAGACAGACGGACAGAAAGACGGACGTGTAAAGCAGCTATGTGCCACAGGGTATTCGAGATGGCGGTACTTTGAGCGTTCTCTAGATGTACGCATGGATGGACGCATGGACGGACAGACAGAGACTGGCAGACAAATGGATAGGTAGACGGACGCGTAAAGTGGCTATGTGCCACAGGGTATGCGAGATAGCGGCACTTTGAGTGTTATCAAGATGCACGCACAGACGGACGCACGAACGAACAGGCAGAGACTGGCAGACAGACGGACAGGTAGACGGCCATGTAAAGCGGCTATGTGCCACAGGGTATGCGAGATGGCGGTACTTTGAGTGTTCTCTAGATGAACAGAAGTACGGACGCACGGACGGACACACAGGCAGACAGACTGTCAGACAGACGGACAGGTAGACGGACGTGTAAAGCGGCTATGTGCCACAGGGTATGCGAGATGGCGGTACTTTGAGTGTTCTCTTGATGGACGCACGGACAGATGCACGGACGGACAGACAGACAGGCTGGCAGACAGACAGACAGACAGACAGACGTGTAAAGTGGCTATGTAACACAGGGTATACGACGCGCGAGAAGGCGGTACTCGGAGTGTTCTCTAGATTTACGCACGAACGGACGCATGGACGGCCAGAAAGACGGACAGGTAGACGGATGCGTAAAGCGGGTATGTGCTACAGGGTATGCGACGCGCGAGATGGCGGTCGTCGGAGTGTTCTCTAGATTGACGCACGAATGGACGCATGGATGGACAGACAGAGACGGGCAGACAGATGAACAGGTAGACGGACGCGTAAAGTGGCTATGTGCCACAGGGTATGCGAGATGAGGTACTTTGAGTGTTCTCTAGATTGATGCACGAATGGACGCACGGACGGACAGACACACAGATTGGCACACAGACGGACAGAAAGACGGACGTGTAAAGTGGCTATGTGCCACGGGGTAGTCGAGATGGCGGTACTTTGAGTGTTCTCTAATTGGACGCACGGACGAATGCACGGACGGACCCACAGACAGACTGACAGACAGACGGACCCATAGACGGACGTGTAAAGCAGCTATGTGCCACAGGGTATGCGAGATGGCGGTACTTTGCGTGTTCTCTAGATGGACGCACAGACGGACGGACAGAGAGACTGGCAGACAGACAGACAGGTAGACGGACGTGTAAAGCGGCTATGTGCCACAGGGTATTCGAGATGGCGGTACTTTGAGTGTTTTCTAGATTGACGCACGAATGGAGGCACGCACGGACAGACAGAGACTGGCAGACAGATGGACAGGTAGACGGACGCGTGAAGTGGCTAAGTGCCACAGGGTATGCGAGATGGTGGTGCTTTGCGTGTTTTCTAGATGGACGCATGGACGGACGGGCCACGGATGGACAGACAGATTGACTGCCACACAGAAGGACGGGTAGACGGATGTGTAAAGTGGCTATGTGCCACAGGGTATGCGAGATGGCAGTACGTTGAGTGTTCTCTAGATGGACGCATGGACGGACGCCCAGACGGAAGACAGACAGACTGGAAGACAGACAGGTAGACGGACGTGTAAAGCGGCTATGTGCCACAGGGTATGCGAGATGGTGGTACCTTGAGTGTTCTCTAGATGGACGCACGGATGGACAGACAGACTGGCAGACAGACGGACAGGTAGACGGACGTGTAAAGTGGCTATGTGCCACAGGGTATGCGACATGGCAGTACTTTGAGTGTTTTCTAGATGGACGCATGGACGGACGCATGGACGGGCAGCCAGACAGACTGCAGACACACGGACAGGTAGACGGGCGTGTAAAATGGCTATGTGCCACAGGGTATGCGAGATGGCGGTACTTTGAGTGTTCTCTAGATGGACCAATGGACGGACGCACAGACGGACAGACAGACACACTGGCAGACAGACGGACAGGTAGACGGACTTGTAAAGCGGCTATGTGTGACAGGGTATGCGAGATGGCGGTACTTTGAGTGTTCTCTAGATGGACGCACGGATGGACGCATGGACGGACAGACAGGGACTGGCAGACAAATGGATAGGTAGACGGACGCGTAAAGTGGCTATGTGCCAACGGGTATGCGAGATAGCGGCACTTTGAGTGTTATCTAGATGCACGCACGGACGGACGCACGAACTTACAGACAGTGGCTGGCAGACAGACGGACAGGTAGACGGACGTGTAAAGCGGCTATGTGCCACAGAGTATGCGAGATGGCAGTACTTTGAGTGTTCTCTAGATGAACACAATGACAGACGCACGGACGGACACACAGACAGACAGACTGTCAGACAGACGGACAGGTAGACGGACGTGTAAAGCGGCTATGTGCCACAGGGTATGCGAGATGGCGGTACTTTGAGTGTTCTTTAGATGGACGCACGGACAGACGCACGGATGGACAGACAGACAGGCTGGCAGACAGACGGACAGACAGACAGACGTGTAAAGTCGCTATGTGACACAGGGTATACGACGCGCGAGATGGCGGTACTCGAAGTGTTCTCTAGATTTACGCACGAATGGACGCATGGACGGACAGAAAGACAGACTGGCAGACAGACGGACAGGTTGACAGACGCGTAAAACGGCTATGTGCCACAGGGTATGCGAGATGGCGGTACTTTGAGTGTTCTCTAGATGTACACACAGACGGACGCATGGACGGACAGATAGACAGACTGGCAGACAGACGGACAGGTAGACGGATGCGTAAAGCGGGTATGTGCCACAGGGTATGCGACGCGCGAGATGGCGGTAGTCGGAGTGTTCTCTAGATCGACGCACGAACGGACGCATGGATGGACAGACAGAGACTGACAGACAGATGAACAGGTAGACGGACGCGTAAAGTGGCTATGAGCTACAGGGTATGCGAGATGGTGGTACTTTGAGTGTTCTTTAGATAGATGCACGAATGGACGCACGGACGGACAGACACACAGATTGGCAGACAGACGGACAGAAAGACGGACGTGTAAAGCAGCTATGTGCCACAGGGTATTCGAGATGGCGGTACTTTGAGCGTTCTCTAGATGTACGCATAGATGGACGCATGGACGGACAGACAGAGACTGGCAGACAAATGGATAGGTAGACGGACGCGTAAAGTGGCTATGTGCCACAGGGTATGCGAGATAGCGGCACTTTGAGTGTTCTCAAGATGCACGCACGGACGGACGCACGAACAGGCAGAGACTGGCAGACAGACGGACAGGTAGACGGACGTGTAAAGCGGCTATGTGCCACAGGGTATGCGAGATGGCGGTACTTTGAGTGTTCTCTAGATGAACAGAAGTACGGACGCACGGATGGACACACAGGCAGACAGACTGTCAGACAGACGGACAGGTAGACGGACGTGTAAAGCGGCTATGTGCCACAGGGTATGCGAGATGGCGGTACTTTCAGTGTTCTCTTGATGGACGCACGGACAGATGCACGGACAAACAGACAGACAGGCTGGCAGACAGACAGACAGACAGACAGACAGACGTGTAAAGTGGCTATGTAACACAGGGTATACGACGCGCGAGAAGGCGGTACTCGGAGTGTTCTCTAGATTTACGCACGAACGGACGCATGGACGGCCAGAAAGACGGACAGGTAGACGGATGCGTAAAGCGGGTATGTGCCACAGGGTATGCGACGCGCGAGATGGCGGTCGTCGGAGTGTTCTCTAGATTGACGCACGAACGGACGCATGGATGGACAGACAGAGACGGGCAGACAGATGAACAGGTAGACGGACGCGTAAAGTGGCTATGTGCCACAGGGTATGCGAGTTGAGGTACTTTGAGTGTTCTCTAGATTGATGCACGAATGGACGCACGGACGGACAGACACAAAGATTGGCACACAGACGGACAGAAAGACGGACGTGTAAAGTGGCTATGTGCCACGGGGTAGTCGAGATGGCGGTACTTTGAGTGTTCTCTAATTGGACACACGGACGAATGCACGGACGGACCCACAGACAGACTGACAGACAGACGGACACATAGACGGACGTGTAAAGCAGCTATGTGCCACAGGGTATGCGAGACGCGGTACTTTGCGTGTTCTCTAGATGGACGCACAGACGGACGGACAGAGAGACTGGCAGACAGACAGACAGGTAGACGGACGTGTAAAGCGGCTATGTGCCACAGGGTATTCGAGATGGCGGTACTTTGAGTGTTTTCTAGATTGACGCACGAATGGAGGCACGCACGGACAGACAGAGACTGGCAGACAGAGGGACAGGTAGACGGACACGTGAAGTGGCTAAGTGCCACAGGGTATGCGAGATGGTGGTGCTTTGCGTGTTTTCTAGATGGACGCATGGACGGACGGGCCACGGATGGACAGACAGATTGACTGCCAGACAGAAGGACGGGTAGATGGATGTGTAAAGTGGCTATGTGCCACAGGGTATGCAAGATGGCAGTACGTTGAGTGTTCTCTAGATGGACGCATGGACGGACGCCCAGACGGAAGACAGACAGACTGGAAGACAGACAGGTAGACGGACGTCTAAAGCGGCTATGTGCCACAGGGTATGCGAGATGGCGGTACCTTGAGTGTTCTCTAGATGGACGCACGGATGGACAGACAGACTGGCAGACAGACGGACAGGTAGACGGACGTGTAAAGTGGCTATGTGCCACAGGGTATGCGACATGGCAGTACTTTGAGTGTTTTCTAGATGGACGCATGGACGGACGCATGGACGGGCAGCCAGACAGACTGCAGACAGACGGACAGGTAGACGGGCGTGTAAAATGGCTATGTGCCACAGGGTATGCGAGATGGCGGTACTTTGAGTGTTCTCTAGATGGACGCATGGACGGACGCACAGACGGACAGACAGACAGACTGGCAGACAGACGGACAGGTAGACGGACTTGTAAAGCGGCTATGTGCGACAGGGTATGCGAGATGGCGGTACTTTGAGTGTTCTCTAGATGGACGCACGGATGGACGCATGGACGGACAGACAGAGACTGGCAGACAAATAGATAGGTAGACGGACGCGTAAAGTGGCTATGTGCCACAGGGTATGCGAGATAGCGGCACTTTGAGTGTTATCTAGATGCACGCACGGACGGACGCACGAACTTACAGACAGTGGCTGGCAGACAGACGGACAGGTACACGGACGTGTAAAGCGGCTATGTGCCACAGAGTATGCGAGATGGCAGTACTTTGAGTGTTCTCTAGATGAACACAATGACGGACGCACGGACGGACACACAGACAGACAGACTGTCAGACAGACGGACAGGTAGACGGACGTGTAAAGCGGCTATGTGCCACAGGGTATGCGAGATGGCGGTACTTTGAGTGTTCTTTAGATGGACGCACGGACAGACGCACGGATGGCCAGATAGACAGGCTGGCAGACAGACGGACAGACAGACAGACGTGTAAAGTCGCTATGTGACACAGGGTATACGACGCGCGAGATGGCGGTACTCGAAGTGTTCTCTAGATTTACGCACGAATGGACGCATGGACGGACAGAAAGACAGACTGGCAGACAGACGGACAGGTTGACAGACGCGTAAAACGGCTATGTGCCACAGGGTATGCGAGATGGCGGTACTTTGAGTGTTCTCTAGATGAACAGAAGTACGGACGCACGGATGGACACACAGGCATACAGACTGTCAGACAGACGGACAGGTAGACGGACGTGTAAAGCGGCTATGTGCCACAGGGTATGCGAGATGGCGGTACTTTCAGTGTTCTCTTGATGGACGCACGGACAGATGCACGGACGGACAGACAGACAGGCTGGCAGACAGACAGACAGACGTGTAAAGTGGCTATGTAACACAGGGTATACGACGCGCGAGAAGGCGGTACTCGGAGTGTTCTCTAGATTTACGCACGAACGGACGCATGGACGGCCAGAAAGACGGACAGGTAGACGGATGCGTAAAGCGGGTATGTGCCACAGGGTATGCGACGCGCGAGATGGCGGTCGTCGGAGTGTTCTCTAGATTGACGCACGAACGGACGCATGGATGGACAGACAGAGACGGGCAGACAGATGAACAGGTAGACGGACGCGTAAAGTGGCTCTGTGCCACAGGGTATGCGAGATGAGGTACTTTGAGTGTTCTCTAGATTGATGCACGAATGGACGCACGGACGGACAGACACAAAGATTGGCACACAGACGGACAGAAAGACGGACGTGTAAAGTGGCTATGTGCCACGGGGTAGTCGAGATGGCGGTACTTTGAGTGTTCTCTAATTGGACGCACGGAC
Organism: Rhipicephalus annulatus; assembly: GCA_013436015.1. Classification (NCBI taxonomy): domain Eukaryota; kingdom Metazoa; phylum Arthropoda; class Arachnida; order Ixodida; family Ixodidae; genus Rhipicephalus; species Rhipicephalus annulatus. The sequence continues at coordinate 53,989 of WOVY01007026.1, forward strand.
GAATGCACGGACGGACCCACAGACAGACTGACAGACAGACGGACACATAGACGGACGTGTAAAGCAGCTATGTGCCACAGGGTATGCGAGACGCGGTACTTTGCGTGTTCTCTAGATGGACGCACAGACGGACGGACAGAGAGACTGGCAGACAGACAGACAGGTAGACGGACGTGTAAAGCGGCTATGTGCCACAGGGTATTCGAGATGGCGGTACTTTGAGTGTTTTCTAGATTGACGCACGAATGGAGGCACGCACGGACAGACAGAGACTGGCAGACAGATGGACAGGTAGACGGACACGTGAAGTGGCTAAGTGCCACAGGGTATGCGAGATGGTGGTGCTTTGCGTGTTTTCTAGATGGACGCATGGACGGATGGGCCACGGATGGACAGACAGATTGACTGCCAGACAGAAGGACGGGTAGACGGATGTGTAAAGTGGCTATGTGCCACAGGGTATGCGAGATGGCAGTACGTTGAGAGTTCTCTAGATGGACGCATGGACGGACGCCCAGACGGAAGACAGACAGACTGGAAGACAGACAGGTAGACGGACGTGTAAAGCGGCTATGTGCCACAGGGTATGCGAGATGGCGGTACCTTGAGTGTTCTCTAGATGAACGCACGGATGGACAGACAGACTGGCAGACAGACGGACAGGTAGACGGACGTGTAAAGTGGCTATGTGCCACAGGGTATGCGACATGGCAGTACTTTGAGTGTTTTCTAGATGGACGCATGGACGGACGCATGGATGGGCAGCCAGACAGACTGCAGACAGACGGACAGGTAGACGGGCGTGTAAAATGGCTATGTGCCACAGGGTATGCAAGATGGCGGTACTTTGAGTGTTCTCTAGATGGACGCATGGACGGACGCACAGACGGACAGACAGACAGACTGGCAGACAGACGGACAGGTAGACGGACTTGTAAAGCGACTATGTGCGACAGGGTATGCGAGATGGCGGTACTTTGAGTGTTCTCTAGATGGACGGCGGACAGACGCACGGACGGACAGACAGACAGGCTGGCAGTCAGACGGACAGACAGACAGACGTGTAAAGTGGCTATGTGACACAGGGTATACGACGCGCGAGATGGCGGTACTCGGAGTGTTCTCTAGATTTACGCACGAACGGACGCATGGACGGACAGAAAGACAGACTGGCAGACAGACGGGCAGGTTGACAGACGCGTAAAACGGCCATGTGCCACAGGGTATGCGAGATGGCGGCACTTGGAGTGTTCTCTAAATGTACACACAGACGAACGCATGGACGGACAGATAGGCAGACTGGCAGACAGACGGACAGGTAGACGGATGCGTAAAGCGGGTATGTGCCACAGGGTATGCGACGCGCGAGATGGCGGTACTCGGAGTGTTCTCTAGATCGACGCACAAACGGACGCATGGATGGAGAGACAGAGACTGGCAGACAGATGAACAGGTACACGGACGCGTAAAGTGGCTATGTGCTACAGGGTATGCGAGATGGTGGTACTTTGAGTGTTCTCTAGATAGATGCACGAACGGACGCACGGACGGACAGACACACAGATTGGCAGACAGACGGACAGAAAGACGGACGTGTAAAGCGGCTATGTGCCACAGGGTATTCGAGATGGCGGTACTTTGAGTGTTCTCTAGACGGACGCACGGACGGACAGACAGACAGACTGACAGGCAGACGGACATGTACACGGACGTGTAAAGTGGCTATGTGCCACAGGGTATGCGAGATGGCGGTACTTTGCGTGTTCTCTAGATGGACGCACAGACGGACGACAGACAGACTGGAAGACAGACGGACACGTAGATGGACGTGTGAAGCGGCTATGTGCCACAGGGTATGCGAGATGGCGGTACTTTGGGTGTTCTCTAGATGGACGCACGGATGGACAGACAGGCAGACTGCAGACAGACTGCAGACAGACGGACAGGTAGACGGACGTGTAAAGCGGCTATGTGACACGGCGCTCTAGATGGCGGTACTTGGAGTGTTCTCTAGATGGACGCGCGGACGGACGCACGGACGGATAGACAGACAAACTGGCAGCCAGACGGATAGGTAGACGGACGTGTAAAGCGGCTATTTGCCACAGGGTATGTGAGATGGCGGTACTTTAAGTGTTCTCTGGATGGACGCATGGACGGACGCACAGACGGGCAGACAGACAGACTGGCAGACAGACGGCCAAGTAGACGGACGTGTAAAGCGGCTATGTGCGACAGGGTATGCAAGATGGCGGTACTTTAAGTGTTCTCTAGGTGGACGCGCGGACGGACGCATGGACGGATAGACAGACAAACTGGCAGCCAGACGGATAGGTAGACCGACGTGTAAAGCAGCTATCTGCCACAGGGTATGCGAGATGGTGGTACTTTGAGTGTTCTCTAGATGGACGCCACGACGGACGCATGGACGGACAGACAGACTGCCAGACAGACGGACAGGTAGACGGACGCGTAAAGCGGCTATGTGCCACAGGGTATGCGAGATGGCGGTACTTTGAGTGTTTTCTAGATTGACGCACGAACGGAGGCACGCACGGACAGACAGAGACTGGAGAAAAGCCGGACAGGTAGACGGACGTGTAAAGCAGCTATATGCCACAGGGTATTCGAGATGGTGGTATTTTATATGTTCTCTAGATTGAAGCACGGACGGACGCAAGGACGGACAGACAGACAGACTGGCAGACAGACGGACAGGTAGACGGACGTGTAAAGTGGCTATGTGCCACAGGGTATGCGAGATGGCGGTACTTTGAGTGTTCTCATATGGACGCACGGACGGACGCATGGACGGACAGACAGACAGACTGGAACAGAGGGACAGCTAGACGGACACGTAAAGCGGGTATGTGACACAGGGTATACGACGTGCTAGATGGCGGTACTCGGTCTGTTCTCTAGATATACGCACGAACGGACGCATGGACGGGCAGAAAGACGGACTGGCAGACAGACGGACAGGTAGACAGACGCGTAAAACGGCTATGTGCCACAGGGTATGCGAGGTGGCGGTACTTTGAGTGTTCTTTAGATGTACGCACGGATGGACGCATGGACGGACAGACAGAGACTGGCAGACAAATGGATAGGTAGACGGACGCGTAAAGTGGCTATGTGCCACAGGGTATGCGAGATAGCGGCACTTTGAGTGTTCTCAAGATGCACGCACGGACGGACGCACGAACGAACAGGCAGAAATTGGCAGACAGACGGACAGGTAGACGGACGTGTAAAGCGGCTATGTGCCACAGGGTATGCGAGATGGCGGTACTTTGAGTGTTCTCTAGATGAACAGAAGGACGGACGCACGGACGGACACACAGGCAGACAGACTGTCAGACAGACGGACAGGTATACGGACGTGTAAAGCGGCTATGTGCCACAGGGTATGCGAGATGGCGGTACTTTGAGTGTTCTCTTGATGGATGCACGGACAGACGCACGGACGGACAGACAGACAGGCTGGCAGACAGACGGACAGACAGACAGACGTGTAAACTGGCTATGTAACACAGGGTATACGACGCGCGAGATGGCGGTACTCGGAGTGTTCTCTAGATTTACGCACGAACGGACGCATGGACGGCCAGAAAGACGGACAGGTAGACGGATGCGTATTTTATTTATTTATTTATTTACAGAATACTGCAGGCTCACTTCAGAGCCCATGCAGGAGTGGAAATGAGCACTTGTAAAAAAAATCACAAGCAATCAGCAGTCAAGGCACACAAAATTAATAAAAGTACGCATGATAATTAATATTCAACAGCAATTTTCACCACATAAATTGGTAACAATTCGTGACCAAATTAAGTATATTTACACAAAACTATACACACCAATACATATTCGCAATAAACATATGGCGCAGCGATAGGAGCATTTTGGGGCTTAACGTTATGAAGTGATAAAATCAAAGTGTTCAATGTTCTGTAACGACTCAAACGGCAGGGCGTTCCAGTCTACAATGGTCCTAGGAAAAAAAGAGAACTTAAATGTGTTAGTACGTGTCTGGAATGGTGTTATTGACGCAGCATGGCGATTTCTAGTTTCTCGTGACGTCAGTGGTTGTATAAACGTAGAGGCATCTAGTGCGAAATTGTTTGTGTTTTAACTGAAAAAGAAATTTTAATCTCAGAATTTTGCGACGAAGTTGGAGTTCTTGTATATTATTTTCTTTCATGATAGCTGTAGGGGAGTCTGTCAAGCGGTACTTAGAAAATATAAACCTGATGCATTTACGTTGAATCATTTCTATGGCATGAATGTTTTTTTTAGTGTATGGGTCCCAAATGACGCACGCATACTCGAGAGTAGGTCTAATGATGGTATTATAGGCTAACAGCTTCACTGATGACGGGGCAAAACGAAGTTTGTACTTGAGAAAGCATAGCTTACGGAAGGCGGATGCGCAAATGTTCGATACATGCATATTCCAACTTAGATTTTTGGTTATCGTTACGCCAAGGTACTTATACACACTGACCTCCTTGAGTACGTGAGTTTGTAGCGCATATGGAAAAGAAGAGAAGTTTTTCTTTCTAGTGATGTTCATGTACACTGTTTTGTCTGAGTTGAGCTTCATATCCCATTGCTTACACCACTGGTAAACGTTATCAAGGCAGGTATTTAAGAGCTGTTGATCATTCATGGTAACTATTTCCTTGTACAGCACGCAATCATCGGCAAATAGCCTTATTCCGACATATTCAGGTACAACTTCAACAATATCATTTATATAGATTAAAAAAAGTAGGGGCCCTAAAACACTTCCCTGAGGAACACCTGATGTAACCTGAAGTTTGGATGAACAGTGACCATTTATATCAACAAATTGTGTTCGATTTGACAAGTACGCGGATACCCAATTTACAATAAACTCTGGAAGGCCAATATTTTTAAGTTTGAAAATCAGTTTATTGTGGGGAACTAAATCAAAAGCCTTCCTAAAGTCTAAGAAAATAACATCAATTTGCCCGGATTTATCAAGAACAGATGCGAAAGTATGTATGACTGTGACCAGTTGAGTAACAGTGGACAAACCTTTTCTGAACCCATGTTGAAATGGGGTTAATATATTGTTCTCATTAAGAAAATTAGTGATGTAATTAGCTATGACGTGCTCGAGAAGCTTACAACAAGAACAAGTAATAGATATAGGGCGATAATTTGTAATCAATAATTTATCTCCTGATTTGAATATTGGTACAATTCGCGCTATTTTCCAATCTATCGGAACAGAAGAAGAAGACAGGGAGGCGCGGAAAATGATCACAAGGAATTTAGCAACCATCTCAGCGTATCGACGCAGAAACGCGTTGTGAATGTTATCGGGACCAGGCGAAGCTTTAGTCTTTAAATTCAGAAGCATAGATACAACACCAGATAGGGACACGATGTCTGCGTCGAGATAAGGAGAGGTAGCAGAAGCCCGCGCGCTGTCGCAATCTTTTTGGAAAACGCTTTGAAAGTACTCATTGAAATGTGTCGCTATGCTTGTTTCATCTGCAACGATTGTATCATTGTGAATTATTTGAAGAGTACCTTCTTTCTTGCGAGATAATTGCGACCAGAATTTATCAGGAGCCGTCCGTATGAAGTCTGGTAGAGTGTGTTGAAAATAAAATTGCTTAGCACATCGGATAGACTGGTTTAAAAGTGTCTGGTTTGTGTGAATAGTTGTCTGAGATGCGCGGTGACGTCGTAATTGTTTTAGTTTCCTTTTTTGATGCAAGATGTCACGGGTGATCCACGGATTTTTTTTCGCGATCCTTTTCATTTTATTTGGCACAAAATGATCTATACAGTATAGACATAACCTTTTAAATGTCTCCCATAGCTCAGAAACATCAGACCCACCAAAATTGCTCAAGTTTATGTCAAGAAAGTCTAAGACGCTTTCATCCGCTGCATGAAGGTAATCTTTGACTGCGACAGTTTTAGAAGGAGCACTTTTCTTTGTCAAGAAGTGGCATACGCACTTCACCATATAGTGGTCTGAAAGACCAGGTTCAATTGTCACAGAAAAGTCGGTCATGCATCGGCTCAAAAAAACAAGATCTAATATAGAAGAGGAACTACCCTGAACACGAGTAGGTTGTCTAACCACCTGTTCCAAATTACAGCACATCAATAAGTCCAGTACACTGTGAACATGGGCACTGGGTTCATTAGAAGCAAAAGGGTTCTCCCAATTTACACCAGGAAGGTTGAAATCACCAGCAATAATTATTTTTTGTTGTCTAAAACCCAAGACGTGATCACATAAATCCTGCAAAAACTCCGGTGGAGCATCGGGACGGCGATAAATGGCTACTAGTACTAAGGAAAAGCCCCAGCATGACAATTTCAAGGTAATAGTTTCATGGTTATTGATTTGTTTTGAAAGTGCTGCTGAAATGTTTTGTTTAATCAGGACGGCAACGCCACCTCCTTTTGAACTTCTATCTCGACGAAATACTTGGTACGAAGGCGGAAATATACTGTTGTCGTGAACTTCACTTCGGAGCCAAGTTTCAGTGATCACAACAACATGAGGGCTGTATCCCAAGATTAAAGCTTCAAGATTATCACTTTTGTTCACAATGCTACGCGCATTGATATTTAAGAGGCGCAGTTCCTCAAGGCGAGAAGGTATCTGTCAATCCCTGGAGGAAACTATTCGCCGAGTAACCAGTTGTACCCTCGAATGTGTGACATCATCCCATACGTATAGTTCGTTATCTATTCGCAGTTTATCATGCAGAAGAATCACTTTCTTGCCCTGTTTTTTTTCCTCTTTGGCACTTTGCCATAAAAGCTTGCGTTTCCTTAGAGTATCCACCGAATAGTCATTCTGAATGGAAATTTTTGTTCCCTTTAACTTTCGTGCATTTTTAAGAACTTCCTGCTTTTCGTTATAATTTTGAAAGGATACAATTACTGGCCTCATTTTACCCGGCTTTCCAATGCGGTGGATTCTTGCAACAGAGCTGCATCTTACGTTTAGCTTGTCCCAAAAAAGGTTGTCAATCACCTCAGCGCGAAGAGTTGTCTCAGTTTCAGTGCTGCCCTCCTGAATGCCAAACAAAACCAGGTTTGAACGCCTGCTCCTATCATCAATGTCAGCTACCTTCGCTTGTAGCGATTTGACCGCCTGTTCTAGGCCATCTATTCGATCGATATGCATTCCAAATTCGAGAAAACGCTTGTTAAGGTCTGAAATCATTTTTTCCATGTTGGACTGCTGATCCCTCAAAGTAGCCATCTCTGTGACCAACTTATTTTGGCCTTCTAGCAGTTTAGTCAATAAGGCTTCAGTGCTCGGCCCAGGGTTCAACTCAACATCCCCACATAACAAAAGTTTGCATGCACAAAAAACATTGCATAAAATTTCAAGACACTGGCGTGGGCATGGCAGGACCAGGAGGCCACGATAGTCACGTTTGATAGAGCTATAATAAACACTAACCTGCATAACGCAGAGGAACGGCTTATTAGGCAGCATGGCGAGGCCTGGTCCGCCACACCCACTGAAGTTGAAGCGATGCGGCATGGCTCTTATAAAGGCGTCTGAAGGAGTCACGTGGTATGGCGGGTTGATAACGTGAGGCCAGAAGCACTGATGATGCGGTGCAAATCGTACTGTTGGATCCGCGCGTGCATCGAATTGAGTCCCGTCCGGCTGAATCCCGACCGACTGAAGAGCGGCCAACTGCGCCAGTAGGACTGTTGGATCCGCACGTGCATCGAATTGAGTCCCGTCCGGCTGAATCCCGACCGACTGAAGAGCGGCCAACTGCGCCAGTAGGACCTGCATAACGCAGAGGAACGGCTTATTAGGCAGCATGGCGAGGCCTGGTCCGCCACACCCACTGAAGTTGAAGCGATGCGGCATGGCTCTTATAAAGGCGTCTGAAGGAGTCACGTGGTATGGCGGGTTGATAACGTGAGGCCAGAAGCACTGATGATGCGGTGCAAATCGTACTGTTGGATCCGCGCGTGCATCGAATTGAGTCCCGTCCGGCTGAATCCCGACCGACTGAAGAGCGGCCAACTGCGCCAGTAGGACTGTTGGATCCGCACGTGCATCGAATTGAGTCCCGTCCGGCTGAATCCCGACCGACTGAAGAGCGGCCAACTGCGCCAGTAGGACCTGCATAACGCAGAGGAACGGCTTATTAGGCAGCATGGCGAGGCCTGGTCCGCCACACCCACTGATGCACGAACGGACGGACGCACAAACGAACAGACAGAGACTGGCAGACAGACGGCCAGGTAGACAGACGTGTAAAGCGGGTATGTGCCACAGGGTATGCGACGCGCGAGATGGCGGTCGTCGGAGTGTTCTCTAGATTGACGCACGAACGGACGCATGGATGGACAGACAGAGACTGGCAGACAGATGAACAGGTAGACGGACGCGTAAAGTGGCTATGTGCCACAGGGTATGCGAGATGAGGTACTTTGAGTGTTCTCTAGATTGATGCACGAATGGACGCACGGACGGACAGACACACAGACTGACAGACAGACGGACATGTAAACGGACGTGTAAAGCGGCTACGTGCCACAGGGTATGCGAGATGGCGGTACTTTGCGTGTTCTCTAGATGGACGCACGGATGGACAGACAGGCAGACTGCAGACAGACTGCAGACAGACGGACAGGTAGACGGACGTGTAAAGCGGCTATGTGCCACAGGGCATGCTAGATGGCGGTACTTGGAGTGTTCTCTAGATGGACGCGCGGACGAACGCACGGACGGATAGACAGACAAACTGGCAGCCAGACGGATAGGTAGACGGACGTGTAAAACGGCTATCTGCCACAGGGTATGTGAGATGGCGGTACTTTGAGTGTTCTCTAGATGGACGCATGGACGGACGCACAGACGGACAGACAGACAGACTGGCAGACAGACGGACAGGTAGACGGACGTGTAAAGCGGCTATGTGCCACAGGGTATGCGAGATGGCGATATTTTGAGTGTTCTCTAGATGAACGCACGGACAGACGCACGGACGGACAGACAGACAGGCTGGCAGACAGACGGACAGACAGACAGACGTGTAAAGTGGCTATGTGACACAGGGTATACGACGCGCGAGATGGCGGTACTCAGAGTGTTCCCTATATTTACGCACGAACGGACGCAAGGACGGACAGTATGACGGACTGGCAGACAGACGGACAGGTTGACAGAAGCGTAAAACGGCTATGTGCCACAGGGTATGCGAGATGGCGGTACTTTGAGTGTTCTCTAGATGTACACACAGACGGATGCATGGACGGACAGATAGACAGACTGGCAGACAGACGGACAGGTAGACGGATGCGTAAAGCGGGTATGTGCCACAGGGTATGCGACGCGCGAGATGGCGGTACTCGGAGTGTTCTCTAGATTGACGCACGAACGGGTGCATGAACGGACCGACAGACAGACTGGCAGACAGACGGACAGATAGACGGACCTGTAAAGCGGCTACGTGCCACATGGTATGCGAGATGGTGGTACTTTGAGCGTTCTCTAGATGTACGCACGGATGGACGCATGGACGGACAGTAAGAGACTGGCAGACAAATGGATAGGTAGACGGACGCGTAAAGTGGCTATGTGCCACAGGGTATGCGAGATAGCGGCACTTTGAGTGTTCTCTAGATGCACGAACGGACGGACGCACAAACGAACAGACAGAGACTGGCAGACAGACGGCCAGGTAGACAGACGTGTAAAGCGGCTATGTGCCACAGGGTATGCGAGATGGCGGTACTTTGAGTGTTCTCTAGATGGACGCATGGACGGACGCACAGACGGACAGACAGACAGACTGGCAGACAGACGGACAGGTAGACGGACTTGTAAAGCGACTATGTGCGACAGGGTATGCGAGATGGCGGTACTTTGAGTGTTCTCTAGATGGACGGCGGACAGACGCACGGACGGACAGACAGACAGACGTGTAAAGTGGCTATGTGACACAGGGTATACGACGCGCGAGATGGCGGTACTCGAGTGTTCTCTAGATTTACGCACGAACGGACGCATGGACGGACAGAAAGACAGACTGGCAGACAGACGGGCAGGTTGACAGACGCGTAAAACGGCCATGTGCCACAGGGTATGCGAGATGGCGGCACTTGGAGTGTTCTCTAGATGTACACACAGACGAACGCATGGACGGACAGATAGACAGACTTGCAGACAGACGGACAGGTAGACGGATGCGTAAAGCGGGTATGTGCCACAGGGTATGCGACGCGCGAGATGGCGGTACTCGGAGTGTTCTCTAGATCGACGCACGAACTGACGCATGGATGGACAGACAGAGACTGGCAGACAGATGAACCGGTACACGGACGCGTAAAGTGGCTATGTGCTACAGGGTATGCGAGATGGTGGTACTTTGAGTGTTCTCTAGATAGATGCACGAACGGACGCACGGACGGACAGACACACAGATTGGCAGACAGACGGACAGAAAGACGGACGTGTAAAGCGGCTATGTGCCACAGGGTATTCGAGATGGCGGTACTTTGAGTGTTCTCTAGATGGACGCACGGACGGACGCACGGACGGACAGACAGACAGACTGACAGACAGACGGACATGTAAACGGACGTGTAAAGTGGCTATGTGCCACAGGGTATGCGAGATGGCGGTACTTTGCGTGTTCTCTAGATGGACGCACAGACGGACGACAGACAGACTGGAAGACAGACGGACACGTAGATGGACGTGTAAAGCGTCTATGTGCCACAGGGTATGCGAGATGGCGGTACTTTGGGTGTTCTCTAGATGGACGCACGCATGGACAGACAGGCAGTCGCAGACAGACTGCAGACAGATGGACAGGTAGACGGACGTGTAAAGCGGCTATGTGCCAAGGGGCATGCTAGATTGCGGTACTTGGAGTGTTCTCTAGATGGACGCGCGGACGGACGCACGGACGGATAGACAGACAAACTGGCAGCCAGACGGATAGGTAGACGGACGTGTAAAGCGACTATCTGCCACAGGTTATGTGAGGTGGCGGTACTTTGAGTGTTCTCTTGATGGACGCATGGACGGACGCACAGACGGACAGACAGACAGACTGGCAGACAGACGGCCAAGTAGACGGACGTGTAAAGCGGCTATGTGCGACAGGGTATACGAGATGGCGGTACTTTAAGTGTTCTCTAGATGGACGCGCGGACGGACGCACGGACGGATAGACAGACAAACTGGCAGCCAGACGGATAGGTAGACCGACGTGTAAAGCGGCTATCTGCCACAGGGTATGCGAGATGGTGGTACTTTGAGTGTTCTCTAGATGGACGCCACGACGGACGCATGGACGGACAGACAGACTGCCAGACAGACGGACAGGTAGACGGACGCGTAAAGCGGCTGTGTGCCACAGGGTATGCGAGATGGCGGTACTTTGAGTGTTCTCTGGATGGACGCATGGACGGACGCAAGGATGGACAGATAGAGAGACTGGCAGACAGACGGACAGGTAAACGGATGCGTAAAGCTGGTATGTGCCAAAGGGTATACGACGCGCGAGATGGTGGTACTCATAGTGTTCTCTAGATTTACGCACGAATGGACGCATGGACGGACAGAAAGACAGACTGGCAGACAGACGGACAGGTTGACAGACGCGTAAAACGGCTATGTGCCACAGGGTATGCGAGATGGCGGTACTTTGAGTGTTCTCTAGATGTACACACAGACGGACGCATGGACGGACAGCTAGACAGACTGGTAGACAGACGGACAGGTAGACGGATGCGTAAAGCGGGTATGTGCCACAGGGTATGCGACGCGCGAGATGGCGGTAGTCGGAGTGTTCTCTAGATCGACGCACGAACGGACGCATGGATGGACAGACAGAGACTGGCAGACAGATGAACAGGTAGACGGACGCGTAAAGTGGCTATGTGCTACAGGGTATGCGAGATGGTGGTACTTTGAGTGTTCTTTAGATAGATGCACGAATGGACGCACGGACGGACAGACACACAGATTGGCAGACAGACGGACAGAAAGACGCACGTGTAAAGCAGCTATGTGCCACAGAGTATTCGAGATGGCGGTACTTTGAGCGTTCTCTAGATGTACGCATGGATGGACGCATGGACGGACAGACAGAGACTGGCAGACAAATGGATAGGTAGACGGACGCGTAAAGTGGCTATGTGCCACAGGGTATGCGAGATAGCGGCACTTTGAGTGTTCTCAAGATGCACGCACGGACGGACGCACGAACAGGCAGAGACTGGCAGACAGACGGACAGGTAGACGGACGTGTAAAGCGGCTATGTGCCACAGGGTATGCGAGATGGCGGTACTTTGAGTATTCTCTAGATGAACAGAAGGACGGACGCACGGACGGACACACAGGCAGACAGACTGTCAGACAGACGGACAGGTAGACGGACGTGTAAAGCGGCTATGTGCCACAGGGTATGCGAGATGGCGGTACTTTGAGTGTTCTCTTGATGGACGCACGGACAGATGCACGGACGGACAGACAGACAGGCTGGCAGACAGACGGACAGACAGACAGACGTGTAAAGTGGCTATGTAACACAGGGTATACGACGCGCGAGAAGGCGGTACTCGGAGTGTTCTCTAGATTTACGCACGAACGGACGAATGGACGGCCAGAAAGACGGACAGGTAGACGGATGCGTAAAGCGGGTATGTGCCACAGGGTATGCGACGCGCGAGATGGCGGTCGTCGGAGTGTTCTCTAGATTGACGCACGAACGGACGCATGGATGGACAGACAGAGACGGGCAGACAGATGAACAGGTAGACGGACGCGTAAAGTGGCTATGTGCCACAGGGTATGCGAGATGAGGTACTTCGAGTGTTCTCTAGATTGATGCACGAACGGACGCACGGACGGACAGACACACAGATTGGCACACAGACGGACAGAAAGACGGACGTGTAAAGTGGCTATGTGCCACGGGGTAGTCGAGATGGCGGTACTTTGAGTGTTCTCTAATTGGACGCACGGACGGATGCATGGACGGACCCACAGACAGACTGACAGACAGACGGACACATAGACGGACGTGTAATGCAGCTATGTGCCACAGGGTATGCGAGATGGCGGTACTTTGCGTGTTCTCTAGATGGACGCACAGACGGACGGACAGACAGACTGGCAGACAGACAGACAGGTAGACGGACGTGTAAAGCGGCTATGTGGCACAGGGTATTCGAGATGGAGGTACTTTGAGTGTTTTCTAGATTGACGCACGAACGGAGGCACGCACGGACAGACAGAGACTGGCAGACAGATGGACAGGTAGACGGACGCGTGAAGTGGCTAAGTGCCACAGGGTATGCGAGATGGTGGTGCTTTGCGTGTTTTCTAGATGGACGCATGGACGGACGGGCCACGGATGGACAGACAGATTGACTGCCAGACAGAAGGATGGGTAGACGGATGTGTAAAGTGGCTATGTGCCACAGGGTATGCGAGATGGCAGTACGTTGAGTGTTCTCTAGATGGACGCATGGACGGACGCCCAGACGGAAGACAGACAGACTGGAAGACAGACAGGTAGACGGACGTGTAAAGCGGCTATGTGCCACAGGGTATGCGAGATGGCGGTACCTTGAGTGTTCTCTAGATGGACGCACGGATGGACAGACAGACTGGTAGACAGACGGACAGGTAGACGGACGTGTAAATTGGTTATGTGCCACAGGGTATGCGACATGGCAGTACTTTGAGTGTTTTCTAGATGGACGCATGGACGGACGCATGGACGGGCAGCCAGACAGACTGCAGACAGACGGACAGGTAGACGGGCGTGTAAAATGACTATGTGCCACAGGGTATGCGAGATGGCGGTACTTTGAGTGTTCTCTAGATGGACGCATGGACGGACGCACAGACGGACAGACAGACAGACTGGCAGACAGACCGACAGGTAGACGGACTTGTAAAGCGACTATGTGCGATAGGGTATGCGAGATGGCGGTACTTTGAGTGTTCTCTAGATGGACGGCGGACAGACGCACGGACGGACAGACAGACAGGCTGGCAGGCAGACGGACAGACAGACAGACGTGTAAAGTGGCTATGTGACACAGGGTATACGACGCGCGAGATGGCGGCACTTGGAGTGTTCTCTAGATGTACACACAGACGAACGCATGGACGGACAGATAGACAGACTGGCAGACAGACGGACAGGTAGACGGATGCGTAAAGCGAGTATGTGCGACAGGGTATGCGACGCGCGAGATGGCGGTACTCGGAGTGTTCTCTAGATCGACGCACGAACGGACGCATGGATGGACAGACAGAGACTGGCAGACAGATGAACAGGTACACGGACGCGTAAAGTGGCTATGTGCTACAGGGTATGCGAGATGGTGGTACTTTGAGTGTTCTCTAGATAGATGCTCGAACTGACGCACGGACGGACAGACACACAGATTGGCAGACAGACGGACAGAAAGACGGACGTGTAAAGCGGCTATGTGCCACTGGGTATTCGAGATGGCGGTACTTTGAGTGTTCTCTAGATGGACGCACGGACGGACGCACGGACGGACAGACAGACAGACTGACAGACAGACGGACATGTAAACGGACGTGTAAAGTGGCTATGTGCCACAGGGTATGCGAGATGGCGGTACTTTGCGTGTTCTCTAGATGGACGCACAGACGGACGACAAACAGACTGGAAGACAGACGGACACGTAGATGGACGTGTAAAGCGGCTATGTGCCACAGGGTATGCCAGATGGCGGTACTTTGGGTGTTCTTTAGATGGACGCACGGATGGACAGACAGGCAGACTGCAGACAGACTGCAGACAGACGGACAGGTAGACGGACGTGTAAAGCGGCTATTTGCCACAGGGTATGTGAGATGGCGGTACTTTAAGTGTTCTCTAGATGGACGCATGGACGGACGCACAGACGGGCAGACAGACAGACTGGCAGACAGACGGCCAAGTAGACGGACGTGAAAAGCGGCTATGTGCGACAGGGTATGCGAGATGGCGGTACTTTGAGTGTTCTCTAGATGGACGCCACGACGGACGCATGGACGGACAGAGAGACTGCCAGACAGACGGACAGGTAGACGGACGCGTAAAGCGGCTATGTGCCACAGGGTATGCGAGATGGCGGTATTTTATATGTTCTTTAGATTGAAGCACGGACGGACGCAAGGACGGACAGACAGACAGACTGGCAGACAGACGGACAGATAGACGGACGTGTAAAGTGGCTATGTGCCACAGGGTATGCGAGATGGCGGTACTTTGAGTGTTCTCATATGGACGCACGGACGGACGCATGGACGGACAGACAGACAGACTGGAACAGAGGGATAGCTAGACGGACGCGTAAAGCGGGTATGTGACACAGTGTATACGACGTGCGAGATGGCGGTACTCGGAGTGTTCTCTAGATATACGCACGAACGGACGCATGGACGGACAGAAAGACGGACTGGCAGACAGACGGACAGGTAGACAGACGCGTAAAACGGCTATGTGCCACAGGGTATGCGAGGTGGCGGTACTTTGAGTGTTCTTTAGATGTATGCACGGATGGACGCATGGACGGACAGACAGAGACTGGCAGACAAATGGATAGGTAGACGGACGCGTAAAGTGGCTATGTGCCACAGGGTATTCGAGATAGCGGCACTTTGAGTGTTCTCAAGATGCACGCACGGACGGACGCACGAACGAACAGGCAGAAAGTGGCAGATTGACGGACAGGTAGACGGACGTGTAAAGCGGCTATGTGCCACAGGGTATGCGAGATGGCGGTACTTTGAGTGTTCTCTAGATGAACAGAAGGACGGACGCACGGACGGACACACAGGCAGACAGACTGTCAGACAGACGGACAGGTATACGGACGTGTAAAGCGGCTATGTGCCACAGGGTATGCGAGATGGCGGTACTTTGAGTGTTCTCTTGATTGATGCACGGACAGACGCACGGACGGACAGACAGACAGGCTGGCAGACAGACGGACAGACAGACAGACGTGTAAACTGGCTATGTAACACAGGGTATACGACGCGCGAGATGGCGGTATTCGGAGTGTTCTCTAGATTTACGCACGAACGGACGCATGGACGGCCAGAAAGACGGACAGGTAGATGGATGCGTAAAGCGGGTATGTGCCACAGGGTATGCGACGCGCGAGATGGCGGTCGTCGGAGTGTTCTCTAGATTGACGCACGAACGGACGCATGGATGGACAGACAGAGACTGGCAGACAGATGAACAGGTAGACGGACGCGTAAAGTGGCTATGTGCCACAGGGTATGCGAGATGAGGTACTTTGAGTGTTCTCTAGATTGATGCACGAATGGACGCACGGACGGACAGACACACAGATTGGCAGACAGACGGACAGAAAGACGGACGTGTAAAGCGGCTATGTGCCACAGGGTATTCGAGATGGTGGTACTTTGAGTGTTCTCTAGATGGACGCACGGACGGACGCATGGACGGACAGACAGACAGACTGACAGACAGACGGACATGTAAACGGACGTGTAAAGCGGCAACGTGCCACAGGGTATGCGAGATGGCGGTACTTTGCGTGTTCTCTAGATGGACGCACGGACGGACAGACAGACAGACTGCAGACAGACTGCAGACAGACGGACAGGTAGACGGACGTGTAAAGCGGCTATGTGCCACAGGGCATGCTAGATGGCGGTACTTGGAGTGTTCTCTAGATGGACGCGCGGACGGACGCACGGACGGATAGACAGACAAACTGGCAGCCAGACGGATAGGTAGACGGACGTGTAAAGCAGCTATCTGCCACAGGGTATGTGAGATGGCGGTACTTTGAGTGTTCTCTAGAGGGACGCATGGACGGACGCACAGACGGACAGACAGACAGACTGGCAGACAGACGGCCAAGTAGACGGATGCGTAAAGCTGGTATGTGCCACAGGGTATACGACGCGCGATATTGTGGTACTCAGAGTGTTCTCTAGATTGACGCACGAACGGATGCATGAACGGACCGACAGACAGACTGGCAGACAGACGGACAGGTGGACGGACCTGTAAAGCGGCTACGTGCCACATGGTATGCGAGATGGTGGTACTTTGAGCGTTCTCTAGATGTACGCACGGATGGACGCATGGACGGACAGACAGAGACTGGCAGACAAATGGATAGGTAGACGGACGCGTAAAGTAGCTATGTGCCACAGGGTATGCGAGATAGCGGCACTTTGAGTGTTCTCTAGATGCACGAACGGACGGACGCACAAACAAACAGACAGAGACTGGCAGACAGACGGCCAGGTAGACAGACGTGTAAAGCGGCTATGTGCCACAGGGTATGCGAGATGGCGGTACTTTGAGTGTTCTCTAGATGAACACAAGGACGGACGCACGGACGGACACACAGACAGACAGACTGTCAGACAGACGGACAGGTAGACGGACGTGTAAAGCGGCTTTGTGCCACAGGGTATGCGAGATGGCGGTATTTTGAGTGTTCTCTAGATGAACGCACGGACAGACGCACGGACGGACAGACAGACAGGCTGGCAGACAGACGGACAGACAGACAGACGTGTAAAGTGGCTATGTGACACAGGGTATACGACGCGCGAGATGGCAGTACTCAGAGTGTTCCCTAGATTTACGCACGAACGGACGCAAGGACGGACAGTATGGCGGACTGGCAGACAGACGGACAGGTTGACAGAAGCGTGAAACGGCTATGTGCCACAGGGTATGCGAGATGGCGGTACTTTGAGTGTTCTCTAGATGTACACACAGACGGATGCATGGACGGACAGATAGACAGACTGGCAGACAGACGGACAGGTAGACGGATGCGTAAAGCGGGTATGTGCCACAGGGTATGCGACGCGCGAGATGGCGGTACTCGGAGTGTTCTCTAGATTGACGCACGAACGGATGCATGAACGGACCGACAGACAGACTGGCAGACATACGGACAGGTAGACGGACCTGTAAAGCGGCTACGTGCCACATGGTATGCGAGATGGTGGTACTTTGAGCGTTCTCTAGATGTACGCACGGATGGACGCATGGACGGACAGACAGAGACTGGCAGACAGACGGCCAGGTAGACAGACGTGTAAAGCGGCTATGTGCCACAGGGTATGCGAGATGGCGGTACATTGAGTGTTCTCTAGATGAACACAAGGACGGACGCACGGACGGACACACAGACAGACAGACTGTCAGACAGACGGACAGGTAGACGGACGTGTAAAGCGATATGTGCCACAGGGTATGCGAGATGGCGGTATTTTGAGTGTTCTCTAGATGAACGCACGGACAGACGCACGGACAGACAGACAGACAGGCTGGCAGACAGACGGACAGACAGACAGACGTGTAAAGTGGCTATGTGACACAGGGTATACGGCGCGCGAGATGGCGGTACTCAGAGTGTTCCCTAGATTTACGCACGAACGGACGCAAGGACGGACAGTATGACGGACTGGCAGACAGACGGACAGGTTGACAGAAGCGTAAAACGGCTATGTGCCACAGGGTATGCGAGATGGCGGTACTTCGAGTGTTCTCTAGATGTACACACAGACGGATGCATGGACGGACAGATAGACAGACTGGTAGACAGACGGACAGATAGACGGATGCGTAAAGCGGGTATGTGCCACAGGGTATGCGACGCGCGAGATGGCGGTACTCGGAGTGTTCTCTCGATCGACGCACGAACGGACGCATGGATGGACAGACAGAGACTGGCAGACAGATGAACAGGTAGACGGACGCGTAAAGTGGCTATGTGCTACAGGGTATGCGAGATGGTGGTACTTTGAGTGTTCTCTAGATAGATGCACGAACGGACGCACGGACGGACAGACACACATATTGGCAGACAGACGGACAGAAAGACGGACGTGTAAACCGACTATGTGCCACAGGGTATTCGAGATGGCGGTACTTTGAGTGTTCTCTAGATGGACGCACGGACGGACGCACGAACGGACAGACAGACAGACTGACAGACAGAAGGACATGTAACGGACGTGTAAAGCGGCTATGTGCCACAGGGTATGCGAGATGGCGGTACTTTGCGTGTTCTCTAGATGGACGCACAGACGGACGACAGACAGACTGGAAGACAGACGGACACGTAGATGGACGTGTAAAGCGGCTATGTGCCACAGGGTATGCGAGATGGCGGTACTTTGGGTGTTCTCTAGATGGACGCACGCATGGACAGACAGGCAGTCGCAGACAGACTGCAGACAGATGGACAGGTAGACGGACGTGTAAAGCGGCTATGTGCCACAGGGCATGCTAGATTGCGGTACTTGGAGTGTTCTCTAGATGGACGCGCGGACGGACGCACGGACGGA
>WOVY01007027.1:0-22500 GCA_013436015.1 Rhipicephalus annulatus
TTTTATTATGTTATGACGGTTATTACGACTGCTTAGGCCACTGCAACATCCTTTTCTTAAAGTTCAGTATCTGCATAATTAGAGTGCCAAGGCCGATTTCGAAGCTAGGAGCGCGCTTTAGCAGGAGTGTTTTGGCCCCACATACTCAAATACTAGGAATTGCGTTGTCATACTTTTCGTCCATGGGCTTGAAAAGCGGCTACTGGCAAATTGAAGTGGATGAGAGATATTGTGAGAAGACCGCCTTTGTAACACCCGGTGGACTTCATGAATTTCGGGTACTTCCTTTCGGTTTGTGTTCAGCGCCAGCAACATTACAATGTCTGATGAACATAGTTCTGTCGGGACTTAAGTGGCAAGCCTGCTTGGTGTACCTCGACGATGTGATTGTCTTTTCGGCGACTTTCGAGGAACACTTACGAAAGCTTGAAGGAGTTTTTGAAGCGATACGCTTGGCCGGTCTTACTCTAAAACCAGAAAAGTGCCACTTCGACTTCAACGAACTTCACCGTCGTGAGCAGCTTAGGGATCCGACCAGACCCGGAAAAAAGTGCCGCCGTGGCCAATTTTCCGACGCCATTAAACGAAAAATCAGTGCGACGTCTTTTGGGACTCTGTGCCCATTACCGGCAATTTATTGCCAATATTGGCGCATCGCATGGCCAATGACAGAGCTTACTTGGGAAGACATCCCCTTCACATGGGGCGAAGACCAGCAGCAGGCATTTCAAGAGCTTCGTCAGCGCATGCAAACACCGCCCGTGCTCGGCCACTTCGATAAAGATGCGCCAACAATACTACATACAGACGCTAGTAATCTGGGTCTTGGAGCAGTGCTCGTACAGTCGAAGGACAACATGAAACAGGTGATAACCTACGTCAGCAGGACGCTGTCCCGATCAGAAGCTAACTATACTATGACGAAAAAAGAATGTATTGCAATAGTGTGGGCAGTCCAGAAGTTTAATCTTTATTTGTTCACCCATTCACTATTATTAGCGATCACCACTCGCTCTCTTGGTTAATCAACTTGTAAGATCCATCTAGCCTTCTTGCACGCTGGAGTCTTCGGCTCCAAAAATTTGACTTCACAAATATCTACAAGTCGGGAAAATGACACACCGATGCCGACTGTCTTTCACGATCTCCCGTTCAGATGGCATCGCCGGATGACGACGACGACACGGCCTTTTTGGGAATTCTGGACCCTGCCGCCTTTTTTCAACAGCAGCGCGAATACCCTGAAATACTACCACTCAAAAATTACCCATAAGGGCGAATGAACAGCGTGCCGAAGTGATTTTTGAGAGGGCTGCCGTCGAACTGCTTGCGGAATGACGTTCTTTAAAAGAAAAATTTTCACCAGCCAGCAGCAGCTACTTGCTCGTCGTTCCTTTTTCGCTTCGCCGTGAGGTACTGAAAGCATGCCACAATGAACCTACTGTTGGTCACTTGGGTGACGCAAGAGCATTAGCGAGGATAAGGCAAAACTATTACTGGCCAAGACTTCCGGAGTTGTCAGAACTTACGTGCGGGCGTGTCTAGATTCCCAGCGTCGCAAGCCACCATCTCCCAAACCAGCCGGCCTGCTGGAGCCTGTCCGAGTGCCGGCGACACCGTTCGCACAAATTGGCTTGTATTTTAAGGGCTCCTCCCGAAAGTCTGCCACTGAAAACAGGGCAATAATTGTCGCCACAGGTTACCTGACCCGATGCGTGGAGACAGACACTCTGCCACGCGCCACGGCCGCTGAAGCGGCACAATTTATCATCGAAGCCATCGTTTTAAGACACGGTGCTCCCGCAGTAGTCATCATCGACAGAGGTACTGCGTTCATGGCCGAGCTTATGGACACCGTTTTCCGACGAAGTGGTACAGCTCACAGGAAGATAACAACATATATATCATCCCCAGACCAACGGGCTTACCGAATGTCTCAACAAGACCCTGGCTGACATGATAAGCATCTACGTGGATGTAGAGCACAAGAATTGGGACGACAAATCGCCCTACGTCGCGTTCGCGTACAAGACGGCTCGTCAGAAGACCACTCGGAAGACACCCTTCAGTCTCCTTTACGGACGCGAAGTTACGAAGTTATGACTACGTTAGACGCGATGCTCCCTCATGAAAATTATGGTAATGTGACGGACGCCAAAGAGTTTACCCCGCGAGCAGAGGAAGCCAGACAACTTGCTAGGTTGCGAATAACTAAACAACAAGACGATGACGCCAAACATTACAACCTTCGGCAAAGAACCATCATATACAACGTGGGCGACAAGTGTGAGTCTCGACACCTATTCGTCAGTGTGGGTTCTCCGAAAAGCTGCTCTGAAAATACTTTGGACCCTACAAAGTTCTGCGACGCATCAGTGACGTCAACTACGAGGTCGTTTCGGACGGCGTTCAGTGTTGGAAGCACCGCAGACATTCACCAGAGGTTGTCCGCGTGCTTCGGATGAAGTGTTAGTTTCAGTGACTAACTGTGCAGTTTTGGTTTTGCCTTGCTTCTCGAACATTTACCATCGGGACGATGTTTTTTATAGGGGGAATAATGACGGGCACATATGCCAGTGGCGGCGAACACGAAGCAGCGCGAGTGTCCTTGGCCGATGGCAGAGACGAAGAAGAATTTGCAGTCTTTGTCCTGTGATTGATAACGCGTATTTGTTCGAGGTGCTTTGTGTGCTCGTCCATCCCGCGTCGTCACAAAATAGCGATCACTTTGTTCAAATCGATGGCTTCCGAGAGTAGCCAAAAATTGACAAGTCGACAATACGATTTTTCTGCCATGATCGGCCTAAAAAGTTGCCTAGTTTGCCCAAATTAGGCAAACCGAGCAACCCTGGCTTAGTCTCGTGCCACCCCATGACCTAACAATTTTCCATGCGGGTGGATTTACTTTAGTAACTATTTTCGCACCGATGACGCTATCTCTGGCGCGCTTTATAAGTATTTACCGTTTTTGGAAAGTCCAACAGTAGTATTGTTACGTGATTTACCTCGCACCTCCACCACATTTTTATCCCGCACCTCCACCAAAATTGTTACATGAGTAACGAGTTGTTTACACTGCCAGCAATTCACTATATATATTGGCAAGAACGGTTGCCGCACTGGCCAGTCTGGCTGCGAACTCGAGCAGCAAGCGACCTTCGTCCTCTTCGTCGAGCGTACACGCACCTCGACAATATGCAATCCAGCCTCTTACGTGTAGCAGTATTAACATATTGATTGTTGAGCTTTAACGTCCAAACACTACGGTACAATTAGGAGAGACGGCAAAGTGGAGGGCTCCGGAAATTTCATCTGCTTGGGTTCTTAAACGTGCTCTTAAATCTACACGCACGTGTGGAAATATGTGAGTGCACAAGGTAGAAGGAAAAGCACTTGACAGGAAAGGCACTTCATTGACAGGAAATATGTAATAAAAAAGACGCCACTTTATTGAACACGAACGCGTTTTGAGCATATTTGCCTCAATTGAAAATGTGGCCGCGATGGTCGAGAATCGAACCCGCGACCTGTGGGTCAGCAGTCGAGCATCGAAACCACTAGACCACCCTGGTGATTTTGGAGCTTCAGACACTCCACTGCCTTAAAAATATGAATGATATGGATGCCATTTCGGTTCATATTTCCTCCAGTCCTTGTGCGTGGGTCGTGAGTCAACTGGCAAACAATGCTAGAGATGTACTTTGGCTCCCTGACCAAACAAACTGAATTGACGTCGACGTACTAACGTAAGCGTCCTTTAAAAGTTTAATCCGATTTGGAGGAATCCGTCCGCGAGCGTTAGGTGGACGAAATATTAACCGCGTTTTTTTTTCTACAAGAAAAAACAAAGAGATAGCCCCTACAAAGGTGGTGGAACGCGCAGAAAACACAGTAGTACGGAAAAGCAGGTTAGTTGATTTTGCTGCGTACTGTTCAGCACGCAGGAAACGTGACAACTACTTTACGTAGACGTCTGCATTGAGGACGTGTCGCATTTCAAGGCTTGGCTCATCGACGCTCTAATAACTAAATATTGTTTGAAAATGTATTCTCGTTAACTGTTTTTTTTCTTTAAATAATTAGTGTACTGTTTTAATATGGCTATCCACCACTGTAGCTTTCTTTTAAGCCCGAACGGGAGCGTAACTAAAGGAATGAATGCAAAATTAGGTAAACAAAGTGAATTAAAAGGTAACTAATAAATAAATAATATTTATTTAGGTAAATAAACAGAAATGATGAGACCTTGAAACAGAAAGTGATGCACGATTCTCGACGCTAATCTTGTTCGCTTTATGTTATTTTGAGCCTTAGAGACTATTCAGGTTGTTTATTCGACGCGGGTAGAAAAGAGAAAATAGTTTTCTTTCAATATTGGCCGAAACCCAGTAATTGGGCCGACGACAGCTAAGCCTGCGAAACAAGAATCAACCACGTATTCGTCCACATATGAATAAGCTGCACCCAACAGTAATAATAAAATGCGTTCGAAAGCTTTTAGACCATCGCCTTAGTCGCAGATGTTTTCTCAATACAGTCTTGTGCGTGCACGCTGTTATGCAGATCAGTCAAATTGATGGGGAGCTCAGTAATAAGCAGTACAATTAAGCTCAAGATCTGGTAGAACAACGTCAATAGTGATAGCCACCGACAAACCACATTGATATTGTATAGTCTTCCTCAACAAACAACGTAGTCTGACCTAGGAACTGTTGTTTATAAAACTACACAATTTGAGTCGTTCTTTACGGCACGCCATGACTATATGAAGCCTGAGAGCTCTAAACAATGTACTGAATTTTATATTTAATATAAAAACAAGATTGATATACCAAGAAGAAGTTAAACATTGCCTGAATATACAACTTGCGTACGTATTATGGCGTTCAGAAGTTAAAATGACTCCCAGGCAGACGCGACAAATGACAACAGCATGGGCAGGTTTGTGGCAGCGGCAATTCTCTTTAAGGAGGCTACAATTAATGTGACATCCGTGTGGGCCCCAACTGTCAATGCAGTCGAGCAGATTGCCATGGTTCTTTTAGACGAGAGTCATAAAAATTGTCTTAGGAATTTTAGGGCAGCCAATCGGGTTTTCAGTGTTGGCGCTGGGAGCGTAGCGTACAGACATACTCGGTGGCAAGTCGCAACTCATACTCATACATGGCTTCCGGCTCATATGGGATCCACGGGAGAAGGAAATAACAATCTCAATGAGTTGGCCTACTCCAGGACTCAAGGTTTAGAGACAAAAAGGATACGAAGGACAAAACGCGACCTTAGCACTCGTGTCCTTCGTGTCCTTCTTGTTTCTCTGTCGTCGTTCTGTTCTCGCGCTATAACTATCGTCAAGGTTTAGCTTTTCGTGACAATGGAGGACCTCTGGGTCAAGCTGTAAGATTGGTACACGGGGGTCAGCCAACTACAATGAAATTACTCCCGATTTCACTATGGGTAGAACACTTTTTCTTCACACCAGATGGGAAGTTCGCTTTTCTAGACATTTCAAAAGACATGTTATTTTATATTGAAGCTCAGCGAATTTATGAAAGCAAGATCATATATGACGTGTGCTTGTCGGGATGCTTTGATGCAGAAAACTGTGTTTTTTTGATGTGTTACGATGGCCCTGAAGTCATTGACGTATTGCTTCACAATTCTTTTGGCCAGCCTTCACGAGCTCTCGAGGTATCTCGTACATGTTGCTAGCCTTAATATCTTCTATTCTTGTGCTGCGTTACAATGTGATACCATGCGGGAACTGCTGAAAGCGACCCACGTTCGCTCATGTTGAGCAAAAGGTTTTGGTATATTGTGGCACATAAGGTTGCGAATAGTTGATTGCTTGTGAACAACGTACAAATATGTAACGTACTTGCGCATTTTCCGTTTGTAGATGCGTGTTGTAAGAAATGCCGTTAACCCGTCACCGTGGTCTGGTGGCTAAAGGGACTCGGCTGCTGACCCGCAGGTAACGGGATGGAATTCCGGCCGCAGCGGCTGCATTTTAGGTGCAGGCGGAATCGCTTGAGACCCGTGTGCTCAGACTTAGGTGCACGTGAAAAACCCCAGGTTGTGAAATTTTCTATGTGCGTTGTCGTCATACGGTGAAAACTGCAACCTGCGGAGCTGAGCTGAGCTGATGGTGTCTGACTTGTGTTTGAGTCGGAACTGCGGTTTCGCCTGTCTTTGTTGGCGCTTGTTTTACGCCTGCGTCTTTCTAAGCCTCGGGCTACTTTTAATTCTATGGCATTTTGCCTCCATCTCTCTCTTCTATAGATCTGCGTCGCATTCGCGGCGCTGGCGTTTCAATACGGCTTAGCTGCCTCGCACGGACGAATTAGATCTTTGGCGGTTCTATACGGATAGCGGGCAAATGAACACTGGCGTTCTAAATCTCCAGCCTGCTGCTAAATGAAAATGTTCACTTGTGATGAAGTGGTGCCTTCTCTCAACCCATTTTGTTCTTGACTTACCCCTCCTTTAGACTTATTACTTCCCCCGTGTAGAGAAGCGAACCGGGCCCAACCTGACTAAATAAACTCCTGCTGTTCTTTTGCTTCTCTCTTTTTTCTTGAGCATGACACGAAGTGACAACATGAGAGGAGAAATGGGGCCACCGAAATGCTTTAGGTGACTTTACGAGAGGCGAACGAGGTACATGTTGTTCCGCGTAGACTGCAGGGGAGATTACTAATTTGATCGTTAGGAGGGTTACCTAATTAGCTATAGATACCTTTGTAACTCGACAAGTACTCACCTAATAACAATGAATTGAGTGAGGCACAGGTACGTGTGTATAACCCGCCGTGGTTGTATAGTGGCTAAGGTGCGTGGCTGTTGACCTGCAGGTCGCGGGATCAAATCCCGCCTGCGGCGGAAATGCATTTCCGATGGAGACGGAAATGGTGTAGGCTCATGTGCTCAGATTTGGGTGCACGTTAAGAATCCCAGTTTGTCAAAATTTCTGAAGCCTTCCACTACGGCGTCTTTCATAATCATACCGTAATTTTGGGATGCTAAACCCTACATATCAGGTACGTGTGCAGACATCAACCGGAAAAGATGGGCACTAAATCAGTATACACTCTAAAAAATAGAGCCGTTAGATGCAACTTATCCATGGATGCCTACGCGGGCCTCACTGACATTTCGATAGGTGAGCAATCTTCAAGTACCAGATATAGTTATGAATAATTATTTTAACCACTTTTTGAGAAATAGTAATCGCTACACCAACATACTGGGAAGAATATTTATTAGGCTTGCTTTGTTCAATGCCGCTCGTTCTTTTAAAAAATTGAGCTGCGTGATAGCTGGTGCATCCTGTACGTGTTACCTGAAATGGTATGTGTTGTTGAGCAGCCTGCATGAATATATCTCGTTTTGTAATTACCTCGTCCACTGGCAATTATATTTTGTCAGTTCAGGAAGTCATGATCGAATCGGAATGGCAGATATCTGAAATCAAAAGACCCAAAAAACCTTGCTCAAAGGAGCAATGCAAGTGGATGGACAACGAAGTCTTGTGCTCCAGGTTTAGCTGTTGGTTATACGCTTTGATTCCTTCGGAAGGTTATTGCCTTAATTGCTTCTCAGTACACCTGAGCATGAATTGTGAGAAATAGTGTTTTTGCCACGAACTCGTTTTTTTTTTCAGGTGACAACATATTTGAAGGGCCAGTAAACAACCGCGCAGTCTAAGCCTTGTGATGAATGAATAAATGCGCCCTTTTACAATGCGAACATGCTGCTGGAAGAAATATACGAATAACTACTACAATAAGGAATTTACAAGACGAAGAACAACGCGTTTTGGCTGTGTCCGGTTTCTCACGCAGCCTATCCACCTTCCTCGGCGCCCCGCTGCGGTGGTCGAGTGAATGAGGTACTCTGCTGCTGACCCGCAGGTCGCGAGATCGAATCCCTGCTACGGCGGCTGCAATTCCGATGGAGGTGGAAATGTTGTAGGCCCGTGTGCTCAGATTTGGGTGCACGCGGTAAAGAACCCCAGGTGGTCAAAACTTCCGGAGCCCTCTACTACGGTGTTTCTCATAATCATATGGTGGTTTCGGGACGTTAAACCCCACATACCAATCAATCGATCAACCTTTCTCGGCAGCGAGGAGAGGTGGGCTAAGTCCATTGTAGTGTCTACGGCCAGTCCATCAGCGTAACATGACATCAGCGACTACGTTATCAGTGAGCAGGCAACAGGTGAGCAAGGCTTCACCAGTTTCAAAGCTGTGCGCAGCGAAGGGCTTGGGATATTGTCGAAGTAAACAAATATACCACGGCGCATGGGCGCAATTCTTTAGTAGTAAAGGCGTAAAATACCTCTTGATATCGGAGAATTTCGTTCCGGAGATGCCGGTTGTCCCTGTAGTTCACGGCCCTATATCAAACCAGCAGAAGGGATGTGTAAATGAAAATGCGCGGCTAACGCTGCATCATCGCATGACCAATGCGCCGTTTCGTAGTGCTGAAGATCAATCGACGAAGTCGGTGCTCATTGGAGAGGTTACGTCACTTCGTTAGCGAGGATTATGTGACATCCATCGGAGAGCGCGCGGGAATCGCTTTTCGAAATGGAGTCGCAGTGCGATGCGCAGCGCTCAGATATTCATGAAATTTGATCAACATGGTTTTCCGCGTGAATAGGCCAGCTTGTTCGGGAGAAGTGAAAGAAAGGCCAAACCCCTGTTTGCTGTCCGTTGAAGGCATACGTGTCCTAAGTTGAAAATGCGATGACAATTCTTCCTATTTACTGTTTCATTTGCATACACAGATACACAAGGAAACAGATGAAAGATGGAGAGAGCAAGCTCGCAGTCGGCGCCTGGAGGTGAGTGCTTACTCTTTCAAGAGGAGGGAAGAGAGAGAGAAGAAAATAAGAGGAGAGAAAGAGGAAAGAAGAGTAGGAAGTAAAGAAAAACAATGACGAAAACGAGGACAAGCATAAGGAAACACAGAAAAAAGTCTATAAACAAAAATAATGATAAAAAAGCAAAGATAAAACAACACACACATCTGAAATTTCGGAGCGGCGAGATGCTGAAACTAAACGGCTATTTTACCTGTGAAAGAACTATCGTCATGAGCGCGTAGTCACGCACGGTATCAGTACGTAATAAGGGGGGATGCAGAGCATGCTTCGGGCTAAATAAACACTTCGGTGGCATTGAGAATGGAGCTGTATAATAACAAACAATAATGCCGTTATAACACTGCTCTTACAAATAATAAATACAGCATTCACGTATTCTCAAAAAAAAGAAAAAAGGAATAGAAAGCAAGCAAGAAAAAAAGACGGAAGGAAAAATGTATTGACGTAACACGCTCTTTAAACTTTCGGGAATTGGAAATTTGGTGAATTCGTACGTTTTTTCATGGTGCTGAGAAGCCCAAATTAACAAGATAAGATTTTAAGTGCGACATTTTGTATATGCTTAAAGGACATCTTTTAGAGCGAGTTGGCGCCGACACTGATTCGGTACACTTAACCATGGCGCGAAATACATTTCGTGAAAAAGTGGGGGAGCAGACGAGAAGCGTCGGCGCTTCCTTTTCTTCTCTTCATCTTCCCCCTTTGTCAATAAGTGTATTTGGCACAACAGTGAAGTTTATTCAATCTTTGTACATGCTTTTTCATCGAATATGAAAACATTAATCGACATTTTTCGCGCTATACGGTACACTTGAGAGGTCCAACCTCTAGTACACAGCACATTGTAATAGGGATAATACATGCCGCCGCATCTTTCCTTCTTCGTTTGTCGTCGACTTCACAAAAGTTGGTATTTTAGTGTAAAACAACAGCGTTGACATTCCCCGACGTTTCAGCCCTACCACTCTCACTTAGTCATATGCCCGCATTTACGCGCACACAAGTGCAAAGGCACGAGCAAATATAGCCCTTTGGTGAATACATATCTGACGAGCCATTCGCCTGCGTAAACATAAATAAGCGGCTGAAGCTGCGTAGTACACCGATTTATTTATTTCACTGACTAATTATTTTTTTCAGCATTTTTCCTTAACTTTCGTATTTAGCGTATGCTCCTTTTCCGAAAGCAAGCAGGTGATTTATTAAATAAGTTCTCCTTTTATTTCCTCATTTATATGCTTATTTTATTCCTTTACCTTTTTGATGCGTTATTTGAATTGATTTACGTTTTTGTTTACTTTTATTGTACTGGTGGTTAGTAGGGTGTGTTCCTCAATTTCTACGTCACATACCTGCTAAAAGTTTTTTTTTTCCTTGAGGGGAAGGGGGCGAGTTTGTATTTTATTTCTTTATTTGATTTGAATACACGGATACACAAGGACTCAGAGGAAAAGAAAAGAGTAAGCAGGCAACTGCCCCCTGGAGGGGCACAACGCCTGCCTGCTCTTTCGGGAGGAGGGAAGAAACAGAACAAAGGAAGGAAGAGAAAAGGTCGGTAATCGCTGACTAGGTAAATTTACGCAGCATTACGCATCCCTGTTTCTTATTACACTCAATGCCGTCCTGCCGTCGACCATTCTGCACAGTTTGCAAGGCACCATTCGAGATAAATTGATTTGTGGGGCTTAACGTCCCAAAACCACCTTATGATTATGAGAGACGCTGTAGTGGAGGGCTCCGGAAATTTCGACCACTTGGGGTTCTTTGACGTGCACCCAAATCTGAGCACATGGGCCTGCAACATTTCCGCCTCCATCGAAAATGCAGCCGCCGCAGCCGGAATTTGAACCCGCGACATGCGGGTCGGCAGCCGCGTACCTTAGCTACCGCGGCGGGGCCACCATTCGTGATTAGTTCGCGTGGTTGAGGTCTCTTTTCTGTACATTTGAAAGCGAAGGCCTTTCATAATCCGCTGAGTAAATATACTTTACTGGGTTGGGAATGGCCAATTTATATTGCCACCTAGATTTGTGAGCCGGCAAGCCCTAGCGAGCTGAAAAGCGCAAAGAGAACAGAAAAGAAGTGTGTGTTAGCGCTTCGTTTTGAAGATGCATGCTCGTATCTTTCTGCCCCGCTGTTCCTGTTTTGTCTTCACGGCTCTTGGTGCGTGACAAACTGGTGGACGTGCTAGGTAATCTATGCACCGTACCCCTCCACATAGCAAGAACTCAAGCGTCGTACCGGTGGTCACTCCTGTGCACCGCTCCAGAAGAAGAATCCGAGGGCAATCTCCTGAGTTTGGACTGCTCGCAAACAACATGGCAGCTCCGACCAGCCCTACCGACACCAACCCAAATGGTACGAACGGCACAATGCCGCTTCATTGCACCTTACTCACACCACGAACGCCAAATACCTTCCATGGCACTGCAATTGAGGGTGTCGAAGATTGGCTTGTTCATTACGAGTTCGTTGCCACGCACAACCAGTGGAACGACGCAGATAAACTGCGGCACGTCTATTTCAGTCTTTTGGACGGCACACGTGTATGGTATGAGAACCAGGCAGGTATTCTTACATCATGGGAAGGCTTCAAACGCCGACTTCTTGAGACATATACTAGCCCTGACCATCGGGAGAGAGCTGTGCGCGATCTGGAGTCCCGCATACAACTGCCGAATGAAGGGGTTGCGATGCATCTCGAGGACATGTCGCGTCCTTTCCATCGAGCTGACCCCGGCATGCCAGAAGAAAAGAAGGTACGGTACCTCATGCGCGGGGTGAAAGAGTAGCTTTTTGGTGGGCTTGTGCGCAGGCCACCCAAGGATGTGTCAGAATTTCTCACAGAAGCCGTCACCATCTTAAGCACTCTTAGGCATACGTTCAGTCATCCGCGAAGAACTCCAGAAGCTGTCAGTGCCCTCGCAGCCCACTATCTCCTCGTTGTCCAACGTTGTCCGAGATGAAGTCCAGCATGCCTTAAGAGAAACCGCTTTTCGTGCGGGATTATCAACCACCCACTGATTTTCCCCGCATGTCGTATGCTCAAGCTTCGCGGCAACCTGTCACACCTGCAAGTCCGCCTCCCACCGTGGCCCCAGCCATGCTGCAGACGGTCCAAGCGGCGCCATAATACAGCGCACCTCGCCTGATCTCGCGGAAATCAGACGTCTCGCGTGCGCCAGATCGACGTCCTCTCAGCTTCCACTGTGGCGAAGCTGGGCATCTGTACCAACACTGTTCTTATCGGCAACTCTGACTACACGGATTTTCTATGAACTCACCGCCACCCAGGTTCGGTCAGCGGGCCCTCTGAAATTGACGAGTATGTGGCTAAGCAGCGTGGTACTTCGTCATCCTTGCACCAGTCACGCACCCCATCACCGCGGCGATTTTATCCTAATCACCGTACCCATTCGAGCATGGCGCAGGGTTGGTCACCCAGTCCATGCCAGGAAAACTAACCACAGCGACCTTCGGGGCGAGGCCGCTCATACTTGACAAGCTCAAGGCCTCCTACCGATGCTTCCGCAAACTGACGATTATCCCGAAGACGAGGACACCAGCTGGTTCTGCAAAGATTTAATTGGACATTCCAGTGCTGCTCGATGGTCGAAAAGTCAGTGCTTTAGTTGACAAGGGCGCAGATTTTTCTATAATAAGTGAAAAACAGGCTGCTGTCCTGAAGAAAGTGACGATGCCTTGGAACCTCAGGCCAATTCATACTGCTGGTGGGCACGTCGTCCCGCCACTCGGCGTTTGCGCAGCATGAATTCAGAATCGTGGTTCTACCTTTGTTGTCAGCTTGAGCGTTCTCCCTTAGTTCTCTTGAGACCTGATCATTGGCATGGACTTCCTGAGGGAGCACGGTGCTATCATCGACATTGGACAACGGCTCATCACGTTCTCAACAAAAGCGCCACACCAGAATATAATCCCAGCCACGATCAAGTATGTCTGCGTGTAATGGACGATGCTGTGACGATACCACCGCGCTCAAGTGTTATGGTTCAAGTGGCATGTAACAAATCAGCACATGGTGAAATGATGGCGGAGAGCAATCAATGCGTACTCTTTTCCTAAGGTGTCTGCGTAGCACGAAGCCTAGTAGACCTACAGGCTGGCCACTGCGAGGTTCTTGCTACAAACTTCAGCTACGAGTGCTGAAACCTTTTCCCTGGTGCTGTCATCGCCTATGCTTACCCAGTAACCAATGTGACTGAGTGTTTTGCTTCCGAGGCAACCGATAATGCCGAAGCAACTCTCCGGTGTGTCGACATAAATCCAACGCTTTCTTCGAAAACAAATGGAGGCTTAACGACCTGTTGAAAAAATTCCACGCCTGTTTTGCACGTTCATCGAAAATCCATCAGACATCGATTACCAAACACCGTAATATCAACCTACGGCGACGCGCACCCTATATGGCAACAGCCTTACCGCGTTTCATCAACCGAACGAGGCGGATTCAAAAGCAAGTGAAGGGAATACTTCAAGATGGTGTAATAGAGCCATCAAGCAGCCCTTGGTCATCGCCAGTGGTCCTTGTAAAGAAGAAGGATGGTACACTTCGCTTTTGTGTCGATTATAGGAAGCTGAATAACGTCACAAAGAAAGACTTGTACCCGATGCTTCGAGTGGATGATTCTCCTGACAGGCTGAGGCGAGCTAAGTACTTTTCTCAATCGCCCTCAAAAGTGGTTACTGGCAAATTGAAATCGATGAACGTGACCACGAAAAAACTGCTTTTGTAACTCCTGACGGTCTGTATGAATTCCGAGTGCTCCGATTTGGTCTCTGTTCCGCTCCGGCCACATTCCAACGAATGATGGATACCATTCTCGCTGACCTCAAGTGGAAAACCTTTCTCGTCTATCTAGATGATGTCGTCTTTCAAGAGCATTTGACGAGCAACTGCATCACCTTCTGGGTGTTTTTGAAGCTATACGATCCGCTGACTTTACCTTCAAGCCTGGGAAGCGCCCTTTCGGCTACAGAGAACTTAAGTTCAAGGGTCACGTTGTGAGCGTTGCAGGCGTTCGGCCCAATCCCGAGAAGACCGCCACTGTGGCCGCTTTTCCAGCTCCGACAGACAAGAAAAGTCTTTCGACGATTTCTGGGGCTCTGCGCATACTATCGCTGCTTCATTGAAAACTTCTCTAAGATTGCCGAGCCACTCATCAGACTTACGCGCGATGACACCCCATTTCTGTGTACTGACGAACAAGCGACTGCCTTTGCGGAACTACAACATCGACCGTCTTCCCCTCCTGTACTTGGTCATTTCGATGAGGACGCTGACACAGAGCTGCGCACTGACGCAAGCAACATTGGTCTGTGAGCTATCTTGGTGCAAAAACAAGATGCGACCGAACGTATGATTGCCTACGCGAGCCGCACTCTATCGCGTGCGGAAATCAACTGTTCAACGTCAGGAAGAATGTCAAGCGGTAATGTGGGCGATTACGAAGTACAGGTCTTATCTCTATGGGCGCCCATTTAAAGTTGTGGCTGATCACCACGCTTTCTGTTGGTTGGCTAACCTCCGAGACCTCTCTAGTCGATTAGCACGATGGAGTCTGCGGCTTCAGGAGTTCGATGTCACCATCGTATACAAGTCAGGTAGAAAGCATGAAGACGTCGACACGCTATCGTGAGCACCTCTGGAATCCGACCATACAGCTGTAGAAGACGACAGTGCCTTCCTGGGGACTCTCAGTGAGGCGGATCTCCTCAGTAAGCAACCAGTGGACCCCGAGTTAAGGCCCATCGTCGATCATTTAGAAGGCAGCACCGCGTTTGTTCCTCGTCCACTTTCCCGTACGTTGCCGTCAATTTGCTTACGATACGGTATATTATACTAGAAAAACACCGATGTCGGCAGCAGATCTTATCTTCTAGTCGTTCCTCAAAGCCTTCGTGATGACTTCCTATTAGCCTGCCACGATGAGCCGACATCCGGCCATCTGGGATACTCACGGACGCTCGACCGGGTACGGCAGCTATATTTCTGACCAAAACTCGCAGCTTGTGTCAAACGCTACGTGAAAGGATGCCGCGGATGTCAGCGTCGCAAGTCACCACCTGTAAAGCTTGTAGGCATCTTACAAACCATGGAATCACCTCGTGCGCCGTTTTACCAAGTTGCGATGGACCTCCTTGGACTGTTTCCTTCGTCTCACTCTGGAAACAAGTGGATCATCGTCGCAACTGATCACTTGACGCATTACGCTGAAACTAAGCCACTGCCACGCGGTACAATATCTGAAGTCGCCCCAGTTTTCATGCACCACATAGTGCTTCGTCACGGCGCGCCGTCATTCATCATCACTGACTGAGGGACAGCGTTGAAGGCAGAACTGTTGGACGACATCTTCAAGCTAAGTTACATGAGCCACCGTAAGACCACCGCATACCACCGCCAGAGTAACGGCTTGACAAAAAGGAAAGGCTAAACAAAACGCCGGCGGACATGATTTCTATGTGTGTGGATGTGCAGCATAAAACGTGGGAGGAGACCCTGCCACACGTAACGTTTGCGTACAACACCGCAACCTAGGAAATGACAAAATTCGCACCCTTCCGCCTCGTTTACGGTCGAGACATGCAAACTATGCTAGACGCCATGATTCCTTGTCACATCGACCAGCACGAGCTGCTAACTCCTGATGTCGAGGATCACATTCAGCGTGCAGAGGAAGCACGTCAACTAGCTCGTGTTCACATAAGATCGCAGCAATGTGAAGACGCCCAAAGGTACAATATCCGCCATCGACCAGTCACCTATACACCTGGCGACCAAGTGTGGGTTTGGACTCCTGTTAGACGGCGAGGTCTCAGCGAGAAACTCCTGAGCAAGTACTTCGGACCCTACAAAGTATTACGGCGGTTGAACGAGGTCAACTATGAAGTCATTCTAGACGGAGGCTCAGCGACGACCCAGCGCCACTCACCACGATCAAAGACTGTGCATGTCGTCCGCCTAAACTTTATTTCATGCGGTAATACTCGCCCTATTGTACCCGGGCAGCAAACTTGTTCTCTTTTTATGTTGTCCGTAGGGTCCCGAACGAACTTTGAACTGTGGTAATGTTTTTTTTTTCTTTATGAGCAACCACAGACATTTTTTTCTGCCTCTGCATATGCCCTGGGCACTATAAGTATCGCTTCTACCTTTCTTTCTTTCCCTTATGGGCCCTGCTGTCCCCTTGTGTATGAGCATCGGGAGCGGAGGAGCCCGAGTATATCCAACGCCTAGCCGGAGCTCAACTTCCTCAAGATCTAGGTCCTGGTA
Source organism: Rhipicephalus annulatus (assembly GCA_013436015.1). Lineage (NCBI taxonomy): Eukaryota > Metazoa > Arthropoda > Arachnida > Ixodida > Ixodidae > Rhipicephalus > Rhipicephalus annulatus. The sequence continues at coordinate 16,182 of WOVY01007027.1, forward strand.
CTATAGGGCTATATTAGCCATAGTCTCCAGATAGAGAATACGCGCGCCCTGCGCGGCCGGTGACTTCCCGCACGCCGGATGCGTGAATAAATGTTTCTTTCTCGTGCTCGAGTCGATGCTCCGATGGAAGGGGGAATAATGCCACCTAGAGTTGTGAGCCGGCAGGCCCTAGCGAACCGAAAAGGGCAAAAGAACGAAGAAGAAGTGTGTGTTAGCTCTTAGTTTAAAAGATACACGCTCGTGTCTTTCTGCCCCGCTGTTCCTGTCTTGTCTTCGTGGCTCTTGGTGCGTGACATTATGTACATGGCGACCAAGCTAACTCTAGTCGGAGTTAATAAGTGCGCCCACGCCCTGCGGGAAAACGCGGCCGAATGAATGTTGCTGACTGTCGCACGGAGCAAATCGTAATATTTTTCTGCGTTCTGCCTGATTGCCTAAATTAGGCTAAATTTATTAACCAACCATCGAAGTATCGAAGCGAGACGACGGTTTCCAATTAGATAGTTGTAGATCAGTTTGCAAACATGCCATGCAAACATTTTCTAGGGTTGTATCTATATTCGGCAATGGTGTATCTGTGCTTATACTGTGTAGCAGCTCGTTAGTGAGTTCTAGTAGTTGAGTTTCGCGCAAGAAACTTTTTTTCCAAATAATGTCCTGGTTAGTAAAGAGGTGTTAAGTATGTAGATTCTGCGCAACAGTGGCAATTATGTGCTTGAGGATCTTGCACATGATTCACGTCTGCGGTATACGAATTAATATTTACTCGCGTTTCATCACTGACTTGAAAATGGGTGTAATTCTGTCAATTTTACAGCACGTTGAAGTTTCTTGATTCATTAGCGCTTACCAAAAGTATATCAAGGAATACTGCTACATTGTATAACAGCATTTCTTGTAAATTTCATGTTAGTTTCTATCAACACAGGTTGAAGCTGATGTTTCAGGATTTTATACACGCGAGGCAATACGGGTGACCCTCAATTTCATGAAGCTCATTTATATGTAATAAACGTAGCGGAATCATCTACCTACTTTTACACAGAAAAAGAAATTGCTACCACGATAAGTATACATTAATTTGATATGCTGGAACACCAGTGTCATTCGACAAGCAAGTATGAGATGAAGGTGATTGGCGTACTATGTCCTTTCCTAGAATTTTTCTGGTGTTGTTTCATATGTGATTGATTATGTTGACAGTGTCTCTCACCCTATTTTTCTACGGATGGTATTACAACATCGTTTATTGGTGGCTTTATGTTTTTGACATGAAGCTGGCGTGCCAAAGCGGTTCGAACTTCAAAAAGTCCCTTGTTTTAGTGCACTCAACATTCTCTCAAGCCATGGTTTAGACAGGTTCCCGTGAAAACAAGGCTAATGGTTAATGCGTCTGCATTTATTCCTGGAAATCACGTTAAAACAGAAACGAGCTGTCCTTGAGTGAAAGCTTAGAAAAGGTCGGAGAGAACGTTGTCAAGATCTCTGCACTCCTTTGTCACTAAAGTTGTGATCATCACCGTATAGCAACTTATACGTTTTTCTTGTTAATTAACGCTTGTGTGAAGAAATACACATATCGATTGAAATTAGGTACAGCTCTAATCAACTACAGAACATAGAATGGCGCAACGCGCTTGGAGTGTGACGCAAGCACGAGGTCGAGCATGTGCTTTCCACGAGTAGGCTGGAGAGCTCTAGTTGGATGTGTCCAGAGCTAAGTGAAGAAAATGAATTTGTTCGCTAGTTCGCAGACATGAGCTATACAAATCAATGCCGGGACAGTTACCGTGCGATGTCAGCGCGCGGTAAAGGACATCAGATGAGAAAAAATTACGGAGTCCTCCACTGCGGCGTGTCTCATAAAGATATCAGTTTTGGGGCATAAAACCCGTTATTATTATATTATTATTATTATTATTATTATTATTATTATTATTATTATTATTATTATTATTATTATTATTATTATTATACTATACGACTAGTGGACGTCGCCAAGCAGGCAGACACTTCCTTTTCGATGTTTAGCTTTAGTTTAGAGAGGTCATCGGGATTTTGGAGACGAGAAAGACTGCGGGCTATCTAGTCATCCGTAACAAACTCCGAAAAGATGTTCCAAGGACGACGACATGGTGCGAGGTCACATAATCTCTAGTCAACAAAGAATATGAATGGGAAATGAAAGCTAGTCTCCTGTTTAGCTGCGAAACCTATCCTACGTGCTCGCTAGTCGTCTATACAGTTTCTTCAGATTCAGACCGAGCAGTGTTTGCGTCATTTTTAATCTCTTGATGGAGACACCAAATTTCGGTTAATATTAAAATGTCAAATTCACGATTCTCCAGATACACACAAATCTCAGTGGTTGTACGAAGAATGCCTCGTGTGTCAGTTAATCATAAGGAGAGATAGGAGTGAGCAGTGTTATTACGATACGGCACCAAATCATTTCTGACAACACGTGATGCTAGGTTAGACATACACGATGACGGAGATAATGTTACCGCGTCGCTGGCGTCGTCGTATGCCCTAACGCTGTGGTTTATTCTTAGCTTATTGATGTTCATCTCACACGTAAGTTTCAAAGGGAGAGCGTTAAAGCGGAAATAGCGGTGCCAGTGTTGTCGTCGTTGGTTGTGAGCAAGAAATTGGTGTTCTTTGTGAGTGGATATTCGAGATAGACAGAAAGTGTAATTATTTATTATTTATAAATAATTAATAAAGTAGTTTGCACAGGAGGCTTCATGATGAAGAAACAGCGAAGATGAAGGACGCTTATGTAGTCCTAGTTTTTTGCTGTTCTGCTAAGTTTTGCAAATTTTTAATTGTCTCTTTCTCTATTTAGTTTACTTCGATAATTTCTCTGTTTCTTATGTATCCTTAGGAGCTCACTCCTTTTCTCGCGGCTTGCCTTATGGCAGTGGGCGGCATGCGTGTGTACACTTGTGCGGTCACGATCAAGGGTTAAAGTTCCCTTTAATGTATATATTTAGGAAACCCCATAGTTACACACAACGGATGGAGCTTCGCCATAAGCTGCTTCTCATCTTAAACCACGATGCGATTATGAGGAACGCCGTTGTGGAGGGCTCTGAAAATTTCGACCACCAGGGCCTGCTTACTGGCCCATCCCCTTTGTTTGAGAGCACCGCCAAAAAAGGATATCATTATCATCACCGTATGCCTCGCAGCTGCTGGCGGGTATGTGCCACAGATATTGGACAAGCCCCACTATTGACCTCTAGTCCACCGAACGCTATGAGCAAATTCAAGAAATCAAACACTGCTCAACTGTTCAAATATAAGCCGTTAGTTAATCAAGGTGACAGGGTCCTCCCTGCTTTGACTACGTAGTTTAGAAAACTGAACTTACGTAATGTAATCAACCACCCAATAGGTAATACAATCATAATACAATCATAGTGTCATGTATTTAAAATTGTTCCTTAAAGAGAGAAGAACGAAGAGGAAGGGTGAGAAGTGAACCAGATATTAGCATTAGGTTTGCTACGCAGTGAATGTGTGGGGTGAAATAAGGGCCGAAAGAAAGTGTACAGAAAAATGAAAAAGAGAAAAATTTCTGTTTCTCATACTGCAGCCCGATATACCACCTATCTGTCGCAAGTAGGGGGGGGGGCTACATCAAAGACAGATCATGAAGTAAATATATATTACACCAAATATTGCCAGGATAATGTATTTGATCTTGTAATTGTGTCAATGTAATTTTCTTGGAAATTTCATAAAAAGAAATGGCAACAGTCTACGCCAACCTGCAGAAAAGAAGTTATATTATTTTCCAAACCACGAGGTTTTTTGACGTAGCCATGCGGCACCTGCAATTATTTTCCACAAAGAAGAAGAAACCTTGCCTCGACGCGAAGCAGCACCGACATGCTTATCAAAGGAAAAGATACCTGGTCGAACAAATTGAGAAGCTAGGTTAAAAATAAACGTGGAACTAATTTTATGCTTCGGAAGGATTACATTAGGTTATAGCCACAGGGAGGTTTCTCTGCTGTGTGCGAGTTCTCTGCTATGTGCGAGTAACAAAAAGATTACCCTGTTAGTCTATTGTTATTATTTACGGCTACGAGACTACCTGAGTGCCTGACTTAGCACACTTGATGATCCTGCCGCCCGGTTCTTGGCCGATCCCCCTTTGTGGGCGAGTGCCAACAAAGCTAAACGTTCATCATCATTATTATCAGCACCGACCGCGAAGCTCCTGCAGATCCTTACCAGGGGCTGCCACCGCTATGGAGAGACCTCGTCTGATGAAAGTGCCTCCAGTACACCTCAACCTATTTCACGGCAGTTACCTGGCCCATACAGATCACCGACGGCAGCGCCGTGACGAAGGAGCCGATGACAGTGGCCTCAGTGGCCAGTACCACTGCGTCTCCTATGCCGCCGCAAGGAAGGGAGATCCTGCTTGTGCTAAAGCCTCCAGAGCGCACGCAGTCCGCCGACAGCAAAACTCAAATTGTGTCACCAACGCAGGAACTCCAGTTTCGGCAAAGAGACCGCGAGGAGCGTACCCGGACGCCCTCGGATGAGCGGATATGTCTCTCAGATGTGGTTACTGTGGGGGGCCCTGACCTGTCCTCTGATTTTCCTCCGTTTGGTTCTTCCTGGTGCCCTTTCTGGTCAACAACAACAGCATGCAGAAGCCCGAAGGACCGGTAGTGTCTAGTACAGCGTCACCAACGCCAGAACCCTGCCTGAAACCAGTGACGATACAAGAACCTGAACGGCCGATAACAACTGGCTCCAATCAAGCTTCTGGCCCGTCGGGACGTACGCCGAGGCCTTTCTTTTGCCTCTTCAGGAACAGCGCGGTCACCCTGAACCGTAACTACAGCACCACGGGCGATAACTACGACTAAACGTTTTAGGCGATGTCATTGAACTGTGTCATTACGTTATATATTGGTCGGTGGCCATCGACAATGGAAACATCACCAGCCGGATGCCAAGCTTCGACGAAGATTACGGTCTTTATCAACTCAGGAACATCACCGACGGGCTAGGCTACTTAAACGTAAAAATTCTGTTGGCACTGGGCGGTTACCCCGAGGATGGTCCACACTTTTCGATACTCGGCCGCAACACCATCACCTCAGCCGGCTCACTGCGGACGTCCGTCGACGTCCTACCAGGTCCTTGCGCGTAGACGGCGTCACCGTTAACTGGGTCGACCCCGGACTACGTTGCGGAATCCGGACGACCAGGAAACCGTGGCGGCGCTCTGCGCGCCGCTTCGGCAAGCCTACGACCACAACGGCATGGCACAGGCTATGATGACGGCGATGCTGGACGGTGGGGCTTCGATCGAACGTGTCGTGTCCACTTCCAAGGACGCCGGGACCTACTTCTTCCTCACAGATGACCGGAAACTCACGAGCGGAAAGACGCACTTCTACGAGTGTTGCGGCGCTTCCAGCAAGCATACCACTAATACTCTGAATGATTACATCAAAAGCGTGCCAGGGCTGCACTGGGATCAGATATGCTCGGCCGAGTTCACGGCTTTCTTGGCGATCGACGGCGACATGGACGTGGCCACGCAGCAGTTCATGATGCAGCAGGGACACGTCTTCCGGTGGGCTCCCGTCTACGAAGCCTGCGGCAAGCCCGGCTTCTGCAGGATTTTCGGCTCCTCGCAGTCATGCATTGTGCACAGCGCGAAGGAGGGTCCCTTGTCGCGTACCTCGACACTCCACGCCGCCACCCTCTACTTCACCGACATCGTCTACACAATACGCACCCGTTACTCCGGCGGCTCTCGAGCACCGGGCGGCAATCCCTGCGTGTTTGTCACTCTCAACGAGTACGACAACTACGCCGGACAGTGTGGGGTCGGTTACAATCGGTACCTGCTATTGCGACACGTGTACTTTGGTTCACTGGGAGAATACAAGTTCCACGGTTCGATCGAAGACGCCGTGCCACCCTACAATCCCAACACTTGTTGAATAGTGCTGCTACTATATTGCTTAGTCATCATCACATATCAAATGCATTGTCACCAGCTAGACAAGCGCTTGTGCATTGATAAAATACTTTTAAGCGCCACTGTCTATGTCTGTCGTCCTCATATTGCACGAAACTTCACACTGCAACGTGCAGTAGAAGGTAATAGGATCTGACACGCTTTCTGTGGATTGGGGAATTGAATGAATCAACTTCATTTGAAGCCCGCCAGTTTCCTCCGGGCGAGGGGGAAAGGGGGGATCAACCCCTGTCCCTTCCCACCCTCAACCGATTTTGATGGTGGTGCCTCGGGTGACCGCTTGAAGTCCTTAGATCCAGG
>WOVY01007027.1:27500-62161 GCA_013436015.1 Rhipicephalus annulatus
TGCTGGGTCGAGCACGTTAGGGTGAAGCCCCCGAAGGCCCGTCCTGTGATACGTACAAGGGCGGTACAGATCGCCCGCTCCGCCGCAGTGGTAGCAAAGGGGCCTGTAGTTAGAGGTGCGCCACATGTCAGATTTACGGGTGACTTCACGCGGAACGTCATTCTGGCAAGTGCTCTCGCAGTTATTTGCAGGTGCGAGTTGACGGTGCGATGGGGAGAAAGTAGAGAATGGTCGGCGTCCGGTAGAAGGTTGAGGTCTCCTCAATGATTCGGCGTAAGACAGAGCGGGAGCTTCCGCACGCATTGGGAGCAACAGTTAGGTCACATTCCTGAGTTCATCGCGAATAATGTCTCACAGAATCGTTGCACTTGGGTAAGTAGAAGTGGCACGAACTTTTTCGAGCTCCTCGTGGACCCCGCTCCGCAAAGGCTTGCGAAGTGCTGATAAGTCCTGTCCACAGGTGAAAGGTGACACCGCGGCGACAGAAGCTTGGAGGTCGTATTGTAGAGAGCGTTGCAGAAGTTCCCGTTCTATGGTAGTAGCTTCTGCGATGAACTTGTAGTGCCATCATCACCATCGTCATTTTTTCCATCACCGCGCCGCGTCTCTCGCGCAGCTGGCGCTAGCTCGAGCTGCGCGAGAGAGAGAACGAGCTGACACGCCTGGCGTGGCGGACGCCGGTAGCCGACGTCGCTCCGCTTCAGGCCTAGAATAAAGTGGCGAGATCAGCACGGCCCCATCGGCCGCCTTCGACGGCATCTCACGTCTCTCTTCTCTCGCCGCTACATTGGTGACCCGGAGAACACGCCCTTCGCCGAGCGGCCCGCTGCCATGTTCCCGCAACTCTGCCCGCCAGTGCCACCGTTTCAATCGACCTACCCCAAGGTATGGTTCATGCAGCTCGATGCCGTTCTGGCGCTGAATGGCGTCACGGACCAGCTGCAGATGCACGCCATTCTTCTCGACGCCCTTCCGATAGAGTTGCGCCATCTCGCTGCCACTTCAAGCACCAGCCCGCAGCCTTACGATGCGCTCTGCACTGCGGTGCTCGCCCGCAGCGGCAACACATACCGTCCCGCTTCCGTTTACCCGCACCAGGCAGGTTTCCCCGGCGTCGCAGAGCAAGGTACGCACGCAAGCGCACCCAGAGCAAGCGATGGAACGCGACACCGTGGCCCTCGCCGTTTCCGCGACCACCAGCTCAGACGTCCTCGGCCTCCTCCTCGCCGCAGCTGCTGGTCAGCTCCTCGACGGTGCCCCCTGCCGCTCCGCCACCTGCCACTGGTGCCAGCAATGGCTTGCCGGGTGCCTCGCAACATTCCACTCGCACCTACCCGGCCAGCAGCCTACCACACTCGGCGTCCCCGCTCCCCGCCCCTGTCCCTGTCTCTGTTTCGTGGTCTACGACGGGCCCCAGCGCCGTGCCTTCGCGGAGCCAGACCCTGCCCTCAATGCTCGCCCACAATGGCCTCACGTACCAACCGCTTCCAGGGGCCCGCGACTTTGAGGTTGTTACTGCATCGCAACGTGTGCTACCAACCGTGGCCCCACCAGACTCCATGACGGCCACCTTGCCGCCCGCCTCGGAGCCTGGCACAGGTGACCTTTCACCCGTTATTGACCTCCCGACTTCCTCTCGTCTGGCCACTAGCGACGCGTGTCCCGCGTATGAACTGCCTACACCATCTGTCGAGCCAACTGAACTATCTACGACATCTGTCGAGCCAACTGAAGTGCCTACGACATCTGTGGAGCCAACTCAACTGCCTACAACATCTGTTGAGCCAACTGAGCTGCCTACGACGTCTGACCAGCCAACTGAACTGTCCTATGACGTCTGTCAAGTCAACCGACCTAACTACAACCACTGTGGAGCCAACTGAAAGCATGGGAACAAGCACTGCACCAGTCCACCAGCGTCGAATACCTCGACAGTGACTGAGGCGACAACTGAACCCGTCTTTCCTGCACAGCCTCCCATGACGCCATTTCCCGTGGTCCGCGTATTCGGCACGGCGACGAACGAGTCGCAGCCGCTGCCTGCGGACGGCGTGTGTGACTACACCTTCTACGACGGCCTCTACGACACGGGCCCGTTTGACACGCTATACAGCCCGCACTTTAGTGCACCAGTTGAGCACGTTCTCAGTCACGCGTCGCTTCACAGCGTCACTGAGTACGGCCTCTCTTTCGCCTACAGAAACGCATCACAAGTGGCGCGAGACCTCGAAATTCTAGAGGTGCTTTCCCCGATTGAAGACCTCTGGGACCGAGCCATCCGCCATTACGGATTTCTTTCCATCGAGCGCTTACTTCTTCGTCCACTACGCAACTCTCAGTGTCGCCCACCAGAGACCCACTGGTTCCCGATGGTCACTAAACGTTGACAAACTGGACTTGCCAAAGGAACACTTTATGGACTGCCGTTCATGTACATAGCATTTGTCGCCCTCTTTCTTTTTTTCATATGCGTTCAAATCGCGCAAAGCGCTAGGGGGGGAGCCCTGTAGTGCCATCATCACCATCGTCATTTTTTCCATCACCGCGCCGCGTCTCTCGCGCAGCTGGCGCTAGCTCGAGCTGCGCGAGAGAGAGAACGAGCTGACACGCCTGGCGTGGCGGACGCTGGTAGCCGACGTCGCTCCGCTTCAGGCCTAGAATAAAGTGGCGAGATCAGCACGGCCCCATCGGCCGCCTTCGACGGCATCTCACGTCTCTCTTCTCTCGCCGCTACAAACTCATCGACAGTGGTTAGGAGTGTAGAGGTCGCCACCCTTCAGTCATTTAGTTCGGCTGCCACTAGCAGTTGGCGCCTCTGAGATTATGTATATTCTGCCCCGAGTAAAATGGGGGGGGGGGCTTTTTCGTTAGCTGAGCAGCTGTTGTGCGTATCGTCTCTCTCCGCGGGCACGGGCCGCTCGTGCTCCTACATGCTCGCGCGGCACCAGTCACAAGACATGGTGTCAGAAGTAGCTGCGTAACGCCCTCTCATCGTGAACTCGCCCGTACCGCACGACGCTGGCCCTCGACGGAGTGGCGCCGAAAAAGCTCAGCCTCAACCTCCAGCCGCCCGCACCGTTCGACTTTGTGAACCCGGGAACCTGGCCAGCATGGCTCAGCTACTACGAGGACTACGCTGTCGTTTCCGGCCTGACTCAAGCATCCGGCGACATGCAGGTACGCTCGTTGTTGTACTGCATGGGGACGGAGGCCCGCCCACTTCTTGAGACGTTCTCGCTCGACACCGCATCACTCGCCTCATTTCAAGCGGTTGCCGCCAGCTTCACCGACCACTTCGTGCATCCGGCGAATGAACTGTACGAGTCATCGCGTTTTCACCGGCGTGTTCAGTTACCCGACGAGAGCGTTGACGCCTACTACGCCGAACTGTGTAGAATGGTGAAGCGGTGCAACTATCCGTCAGCTGAGGTGGAGCAAAGGCTTGTACGCGATAGATTCGTTGTCGGCCTCCGCGACTCGCGCCTTTCGGACCAGCTTTGCCGGAACGCGAAGTTGACGCTCAAAGAAGCATGGATGCAGGCCCGTCAATCAGAAGACGCCGACAAAGAAAAAAACGTTGCCTCAAAATTGCGCAGAGCACTCCCGCGAGCTACACCTCGACGCCGTACGAGATAAGAAGTTCGCCTCTCGCCGCCGCAACTACGATAAGCGGCCTTCGCCCCCGCGGAAAGCAGAGCGCTCCTGCCAGCCGTCAACATGTGAATTCTGCGGCCGCGCGCCACATCCACGTTCTAACTGCCCTGCTCGAAACTCCGTCTGCAACTTCTGCAAAAAGAAAGGACACTTTGCGGAAGTGTGCCGCGCGCGGCAGGCAAAACAGAAGCTCGGCTCCATTCAGCTACACGATGTCGGGACGCTCGCCGCGGCAAAGTTCGTCGACATCACCAATGACAACTACACAGCGCAGTTCAAGGTCGATTCCGGAGCCGAGGTGTCCGCCGTTCCGAGCGACTTCCCTGCATTGCTGGCCAAGCTCGGCCCGGTCAACAGCCTGCTCACCGGACCTGGCGGTCAGCCGCTGCGCGTGCTGGGTTCGTACATGGCGAGACTTCGGTGGCACGGGAAAATGAGCTCTCAGCGCTTGTACGTGATCCAGTCTCTCACCGTACCTCTTCTTGGACTGCCGGCGCTTCAAGCTCTGGAAGTTGTAAAGTTTCTCGACGAACTTCAGACTCCGAAAGCAACATTGCGTGCTGAGCTCTTCCAGGGATTGGGCACCCTCAAGGACGAGTACACTATACTTCTGAGACCTTGCGCTGTACCCTTTTCCCTAAGTGTACCTCGCAGGATTCCCATCCCGATACTCGCGGGGTCGTCCGTCACGAGCTTGACAAACTGGAGGAAGGAGGCGTGATCCGCAGGGTCGACAAACCAACCCCGTGGTGCCCTGGTCTCGTTGTAGTACGGAAAGCCGATGGTTGCTACCGACTGTGCGTTGACTTGACTCAGCTGAACAAGGTTGTCCTTCGGGAACGCCACATCCTACCAACGGTAGAGCAAGTCCTTGGCCTCCTGGCGATGCAACAGTTTTCTCCAAGCTGGATGCAACAGCCAGTTTCATCAGGTTAAGCTATCCACAGACTCCCAAGAGCTCACAACGTTCATCACCCCATTTGGCCGATACTGCTTCTGCCGGCTCCCCTTTGGCACCACCTCCGCGCCAGAGTACTTCCAAAAACAGATGGCCAGGATCCTGGAGGGCCAGGAAGGAGTCGCCAATATGATAGACGGCATTCTGGTCTTTGGGCGCACCCGCGAGGAGCACGATGCCAGACTTAACCAGGTGCTGTCTCGCCTTGCAAAAGCAGGCATCACGTTGAACCAAGACAAGTGTCGTTTTGGTGTCTCCGAAGTCTCCTTCCTAGGAGTCATCGTTTCAGCACAAGGCATCAGGCCAAGTCCAGACAAGGTCGAAGCAATCAAAGCCATGGAGGCTCCAACCGACATCGCAGGTGTCCGGTGACTGCTCGGAATGGTGAACCATCTCGCCCGGTTTTTGCCTTGCATCTCAGAGGTCACAGCTCCCATCAGAGCACTTCGAAACAAGTATGCGACTTGGGTGTGGCAGCAGGAACAAAATGCTGCATTCAAGAAAATCAAGGAACTCCTGACATCAGACCGTTGCATGGCCAAGTACCATCCATCATACGCCACCACAGTTTCGGCTGACGCAAGCTCATTCGGACTGAGCGCAGTCTTGCTGCAGACACAGCCCTCTGGAGAGCGCCGCCCAGTTGCGTTTGCTTCGAGATCAATGACCGAGACAGAGCAGCGTTACAGCCAGACAGAAAAGGAAGCGTTGACAACAACATGAGCCATCCAACGGTTTGACGAATTCGTCCGCGGCATCGCCTTTGATGTTGAGACAGATCACCTACCACTCGTTTCTCTCTTCGGCAAGATGGAGCTGGACATGCTGCTGCCTCCCATACAGAGGCTCCGGTTAAAGACCATGCGATACCAGTTCCGAATGCTCCACGTGCCAGGAAAGCTGTTAGCTACGGCAGATACCTTGTCACGCATCACCTAAAACGCGTCCCTCCCCCTGGACACCGTGGAATTGTTTGTAGCTCAAGTGGTCAGCGGCATGTCAGAAGCCTTGCCACTAAGCCCAGAGGACGTGCGACAAGCACAATAGTCCGATGGCGAATGCAGAGCCCTCACCTCCTTCTGCCAGAATGGTTGGCCACAGAAGTCCAAACTGCCACTGCACCTCTCCCAGTATGCCTCAGTAGCAGATGAGCTCTCTGTTTGCGACGGTGTTCTATTGAAAGGCGCCAGGATGGTCATCCCGCATTCTCTTCGGCCGGCTGTTTTGACGCTGTTGCACGAAGGACACCAAGGCATCAACAGGACGAAAGCTCTTGCTCGAGAGTCCATTTGGTGGCCTGGCATTTCGGCAGACATTACCTCTCTGGTAACTAACAGCGAGCAATGTGCTTCCACTCGGGTGAACCTTGCAGAGCCCCTGGTCTCCACTGTCCTACCTGGACGTCCCTGGGAACTTGTCGGCATGGACCTGTTCCACCTCCGCAGCCAGACATTCATCTTGGTGGTGGACTACCACTCCAGGTACCCTGAAGTTGTAACCTTGAGGAGCACAACGGCTCAGGCAGTCATCGACGTTCTCAAAAGCATCTTTGCCCGGCATGGGATTCCGCGAGAAGTCAGATCAGACAACGGTTCACCGTTCTCTTCACGCGAGTTTGCAGCATTGGTGGCATCTTACGGCTTTGACCACGTCACCAGCAGCCCGCACTATGCGCAATCGAACGGAGAGGTGGAGAGAATGGCCAGGACCATCAAGGAGTTGTTTCGCAAAGCAACAGACCCTCATCTGGCCTTGCTCAGCTACCGGGACACCCCCGGAGTCGATGGCTTCAGCCCGGCCCAGCTCTTGATGGGACGACAACTCCGAACCAAAGGGCCGAAACAGGACTCCCAGTTATGTAATCACTGGCCGTCGAGGAAAGACGTGAGGAGAAAAGATGCTGCCTACAAGCAGAAACAGGCCGCTGACTTTAACAGGCATCACTGAGCTCAAGATCTGTCGTCGCTCTGAACAGGCCAATGTGTCCGGGTACGACCTGATCAGGTCAAAGCTACAGTGCTTAGCCCAGCACGCCAACCACGAAGTTATGTCGTGGAAACGGAGCAGGGTGGCGTCCTACAACGCAACCGGCGTCACCTAGTGCCTTTTGCACTTCCTGCGCCAAGGGTGGAACCACCACCGTCTGAGAAGCAGGAGCCACAGCAAACACTGCCCCCTCTGGAACCCCAGCGAACTACTACAGTGCACCCACCCGATTCCCTTGGACTGCCCCATGCAGACAGTGACCGCAGTGATGGTGTGACACGAACACGTAGTGGCCGCCGTGTTGTGCCTCCGAACCGCCTGAACTTGTGATGTGCAGTGTCTGGCGTCCTCCGTCTTCCGTCTGGTCTTCAAGGGGGGAGATGTAGAGGTCGCCACCCTTCAGTCATTTAGTTCGACTGCCACTAGCATGTGGCGCCCCTGAGATTATATATATTCTGCCCTGAATAAAGTGGGGGGGGGGGCTTTTTCGTTAGCTGAGCAGCTGTTGTGCGTATCGTCTCTCTCCGCGGGCACGGGCCGCTCGTGCTCCTACACGCTCGCGCGGAACCAGTCACAAGACAGGGGGCTTGTGTATGAGTCCAGCGAAAAGTTGCTCCTTGACACCCCGCAGGAGGATTCGAACTTATTTTGTATCATCCATCCCTGGGTCAGCGCACTTAAAGAAGCGTGACGTGTCTTCGACAAACTTAGCCATGTTTTCATTTGGCTTCTGAATCCGGCTCTGCAGAGCCTGCTCGGCCTTTTCTTTCCTTTCGGGATTTCTGAATGACTGGCATAGCTGTCACTGAAATTCTTGCCAGTTGGTGATAGACGGCTCATGGTTCTCATACCAGATGCGAGCATAGCCTTTAAGTGCGAAATAGACGTAGCGAAGCTTCTTGGTGTCATTCCACTCGTTGGCGGCTGCGACCCGATCGATGTGGTCTAGCCAGTCATCTACTCAAATACATCACCATAAAGCGGCTTCGGGGTGTGTGCTGTGTAGACGATGGTTGGGGTGGATGTGAGTTGCTCTACGTTGCTCTCATGCGTCTGGCTTGCCGTTGTGGTGGTCATTCTTGCCGAGCTTAAGGAACCAAATTCAGGAGGTAGTCCTGGCAAGCAGCGGCTGAAGAGAAATGACAGGTTTTCCTCCGGAGCTGTTGAAATGGTGGCAGAAGGGTTGAAGTGGCTTGAGTTAAAACAAGCGAATTGGGATTGTACCCAGCAGCTCCACCAGTCTGTCACGGTAGTAAAATCAGTGCAAGTAACACTGTAGCAGAAAGCGGAACAGCTTCGATCAAGCAGCATCAGTTTGTCGTCGTCTTTCTGCAGACCAAATCCTTCGACACGCACAAGTAATGATGACGACACTAGCCACGCAGCAGCCAGAAGCCCACTACATGCTCGTGTCATTATACTTCAAGGACATCTTTTTTGAGCGAGTTGGGGGGCTTACACTGATTAGGTACACTTGACGATGGCGCGAAATACATTTAGCGAAAAAGTGGGGAACAGACGAAAAGCGCCGACGCTCCTTTTCTTCTCTGCAGCTTCTCCCTTTGTCAAGAAGTGTATTTGGCACCACAGTGAAGTTTATCTAATATTTATGTATGCTTTTATATTGTTACGGGAAGGAGACTGACTCAGAGGGGTAGTCATCGATCACCGATGTATTTACAGACGGTTAGGCGAGCAGCGCCAGCCACACAGATTAGCTCGTGCCAGTCTATCTGCTTCGTCTTCTTCAGCTCCATGCACTGGCACGTAGCATGACCCCCGGCGGCGGAGGCACCGTCCCGGTGCTTTAAAGGTCGTTATCTGACGCATTATTGTAGGGCTTGATCCACGTAGCAATATCAAATACGAAATCACTAAGTCGACGTTTTTCGCGCTATACGGTACACTAGAGAGTTCCAACCTCAATCATACGGTACATTGTAATACGGATAATACACAGCGCAACAACTTTCGTACTTTGTTTGTCGTCGACTTCACAAACGTTGGCATTTTAGTTTGAAACAACAGCGTTGACATTTCCCGACATTTCAGCCCTAACACTCTCACTTGGTGATATGCCCGTCTTTACGCGCACACAAGTGAAAAGGCATGACCAAATGGAGCCCTTTCACAATGGCAGTCCAAAAATATCTCATGAGCCATTCGCCTGTGTAAACATAAATAAGTGACTGAAGCTGCGTAGTACACTGGTTTATTTATTTCACCGTCTCATTATTTTTTGCCACATTTTTTTTATAACTTTTATAATCATCGTATGCTCCTTTTCCTAAAGAATAAAGGCAATTTATTAAATAATTTATTCTTTCTATTTGCTTATTTCTGCACTCATTTTATTTATTTGACTTATTGATGTGTTATTTTAGGTCATTTGCACTTTGTGTTTACTTTGACTGAACTGGTGGTTAGTAGGTGGTTTTCCTCAATTTCTACGTCACATACCTGGTAGAGTTTTTTTTGGGAAGGGGGGAGGGGGCGGGGTTAGTTTATTTTATTATTTGATTTGCAAACACGGATCCGCGAAGCCACAAAGAAAAGAGCAAGAGAGCAAGCTGGCAACTGCCACCTGGAGGGGCACAACGCCGGCTCACTCTTTCGGGAGGAGGAAAAAAAAACAGACGAAAGAAAGGAAAAGAAAAGGTTGGTAATCACTGACTAGGTAAATGCACGCAGCGTTACGTGTCACTGTTTTTTTTTATTACATTCAATGCCGTCCTGGCGTCAAACATTTTGCACAGTTCGCAAGGTACCGTTCGAGCTTAGTTGGCGTGGCTAAGGCCTCTTTTTGTACATTTGCAGGTGAAGGCCTTTGATTATTTGTTGAGCAAGTAACTTCACGCGGTTATGAATTGCTGGATTATATCTACATGGGGCCCTACTTAAAAAAAAGTGCCCCCACGCGACGATGCGAGCGATTGAATGTTGCTGACGGCAGTGGCTTGAAACATGTAATATTTTTCTGTGTTTTGTCTGATTGCCTTTAAACTAGGCAAAATTCATTGACCAACCAATGAAGTACCAGAGAAGGACGACTGTTTCCAATTAGATAATTGTAGATTGTTTCGCAAAACGCGCCATTCAATATTTTCTAGGTTTCTATTCGTCCAGCATTAGCGTTTTTGTGCTTACTGTGTAGCAGTTCGTTTGTAAGCTAGTGTAGTTGAGTTTTTCACAAGAAAGTTTTTATTAATCACGTGCTGGTTATAAAAAAGGTGTTAAGTATGTAGATGTTGCACAACAGTTGTGATTATGTGCGGGAGGATTTTGCACGTGATTCATGTCAGTGGTATGAATCGATAATTACGCGCATTTTATCATTGACTTGAAAACGGGTGTAAATTGGTCGATTTTACAGTGCGTTGAAAATTTTTCACTCATTAGCGCCTGAACAAAAGTATCTTAAAGAATACTGCTTGTATGTATAACAGCATTTCTTAGAAATTTCGTGTTTTTTGTCATCCCAGGTGGAAGCTGATATTTCGGGATTGTTTACACATGAGGTAAAGCAGGTGACCCTAAATTCCATGAAGCTTATGTGTATGTAATCAACGTGTTGAAGTAGTGGAATGATCTCAGTGCGCTTACACAGAAGAAAAATTGCTACCAATGTTAGGTGGACATTCGTTTTGATTTGCTGGAAGACCAGCGTCAATCGACAGGCACATGAGATGAAGGCAATTGCGTACAACGTACTTTCCCCGATTTTTCTAGCGTTGAGTCTTAAGTGATTGAATATCTCGAGAATGTAAAAAAGCTGGAGGGCCCAGCACCCCACACCCCTCCGCCTTTTCGACAGTGGTCACTCTTGGCTGGACGCTGGGAATAACTAACAAGTAAGGCGAAGTTTTCCGTCAAAACAGTAATCACTCAATTTTGTTCTTACGGGAGAATGAGAATGTTACGAAGCGATGTTCCAACATAATGGAAATTTGGCAACATTTCCACTGTAATGAATTTCCTTTAGTGTCTTCGCGGTGCGGGTCGCCTATGCGACGCTTTCGCGTCTTGTGCTGCAGTATTGCTGAGCAGGCGGGCGATGAACAGGGGTCAAATGATGTTACATTACTTCTTCATGCTTTTATTCTGCTGTTACTTGTTGATACAATTACGAATGGGAACGGGCAAACTTTTTATGAACCGGTCAAAGCCTTCGCTGCTTTCGGAAAATAGTTTTCTTCGAAAAGGTTATGTCATCACAGCCTCTCTGTCGAAGCTGTTGCGAGCCGGTGAGTGTGACCAATCGTTCTTGATGTTTAAATTTTCCCCTGCAGAAACGCCAAAAAATGTTTCCGCTTTAGTTTCTGATAAACCTGATCAGCCTTGCTTATGGTAACTTGGAGCCATGGCGGCAGCTTGCAAAGTGGCCACGAATAAAGCAGTGAACTCGAGCTCAGTGGCAAGCTCAGCTTTTAAGCTTGACGCACAACTTGTCCCGTCGGACCAGGCAGAAGCTGAAAAACCTTGGTTTTTAGTACTATGGAAGCTTAGTTAAGAGTCAGGCTAGTTGGTTTTCACTCAACTTGAATTGTCTTATACTGCTCGAAAAACATCTCGGACCACAAAGAAGTTCACAAGTGCAGTGCTTCTTATTCTCTCTATTCCTCTTCCTCTCAGCAAGTATCAGCCTACAGAGATGCATACGCACACAAAATACTAAACAACGTTATGTTGCATGTGGAAACATTTTACTATACCCATAATCCATCTCGTCTGCTGCTATATGTAGCCGCTGCATATGTGCTTGACAGCTAGCCTACTGCAATTACATTTAGAAGAAGATGCTCTCCGGCTTTTTGACGTAATGTAACAGGCAGCGGATTTTTCGGCCCACATAAAATTATAAATGCTGAAGAAGCAATGGCAAACAATACGTGGTATCGAAAATAGTTATTTCTTCTATTTTTTTACGTGGTCGTGCATAAGTGGTCATCAAGGAACGGATGAGTTTTGCGTCATTTGTTGCCTCACGTAACAAGCTAGTGCTGTGTGCATGACAATGGCTGTTTACACCAATCGTATACAGCTAACGACCAATTCGAAACGAAGCAGCGAGGGATAGTTTAACGTTATATTCGCCCACATTCTTCTCAAAGAAAAATTTTGTTTACACCGTTTGTATAGGCGCAATCTTGCAGGTGCCTGGGGGCCCCTTAAGAAATGTCAATAGAAATACAATGACTGTAAACAATATACTAAGCCCCTAACACAACAAATATACAATTTTAAAGAAAAGGGATGAAAGTGGATAATATGTTTTTCACAGTAATATAACAATATCAATATTATTAATAACTGCACGCTCCAGATGCAGTGCTCAGACTGTTAGCAAACAAGGCAAATTATAATACACACAAGCCTGAACATGGGAGATGATTTAGACTCCAACCAAAAGATTTGAAGAAACCCGACGTTTTGAAACTGACTTGGATCCTTTCTCAGGGGTGACTGCGGAGGCTACGTAGCAGCGGCGTCTTCAAAGCACTCGCGGGGATAATGACCCCTCTCTCTCTCTCTCGTTTTGCCATGGAGCGCAGTCCATGGGTATACATAGGGGGAAGGGTTCCGAGAGAGTGGTTGATGTTATGGGCTGTCCTCTGTATGTGCCATGACTCGAGTAACAACCTTCTCCTCCAGTTCGGCTCGCTTTCAAGGATGGCCGTCGCTTCGAAATTGATCTGGCGATCCAACGTCTCAGCATGCTCGGCGACTGCGCTGCGCTCTTTGTAGAAGCAACACGCCAACAAAGCGCGGAAGTTCTATATTCTCTATTCTTAGCTTATTGATGTTGATCTCACACGTAAGCTTCAAAGCGAGAGCGTTAAATGACACGTTGCGCGCAAATAGCGGTGCTGGCGTTGGCGTCGTTGGTTAGGAGCAAGAAATTAGCGTTCTCTGTGAGTGTAAATTCAAGATAGGCATGAATGAATGAATAAATAAATAAATAAATAAATAAATAAATAAATAAATAAATAAATAAATAAATAAAATCACAGCTTGCGCAGGAGGCTTCGTGATAAAGAGACAGCGAAGCTGAAGGGCGCTTAAGAAGTCCTGGCTGTTGCTGTTTTGCTAAGTTCTGCAAATCTTTTCATTGTCTCTTTTTCTATTTTGTTTCCTTCTAAGATTTATCCGTATATTATGTATTCTTAAGAGCTCGCTCCTTTTGCTCGCGTCTTGTCCTATGGCGGTGGGCGGCGTGTACACCAGTGTTGCCAGTGTGCACACATCTGCAGTCACGCTCAAGGCTCAAAGTTACCCTTAGCATATATATTTAGAAAACCCCATGGTTACGCACACCTAAGCTGCTTCTTATCTAAAACCAAGATGCAATTATGAGGAACGCCATTGTGGAGGGCTCTAAAAATTTCGACCACCTGGGCCGGCTTATTGGCCCATCCCCTTTGTTAGAGAGCACCGCCAGGAAGATAAAATCATTATCATCACTGTTTGCCGAGCAGCTGCTGCCGGATATGTCCCACAGAAATTGGAAAAGCCCCGCTACTTACCTCCACTCCACCGAAGGCTATGAGCAAATTCGAGAAATCAAATACTGCTCAGCTGTTCAATTATTAGCCTTCGCGACGCAAGTCAGTGAGGCTGCCTTGAATTTTTCATGAGTCGTTAGTTAATCAAGGCGACCTGGTCTTCCCTGCTTTGACTACGTAGATTAGAAAATTGAACTCACGTAATGAAATCAACCACTCAATAGCTAATACAATCATAATCCAACCATAGTTTCATGTATTCAAGATAGCTCCTTAAAGAGAAGGAATGAAAAGGAAGGGTGAGAAGTGAACCAAATATTAGCAATAGGTTTGCTACCCAGTGCTGGGGTGTGGTGAAATAAGGGCCGAAAAGAGGGTGTACAGAAAAATAAAAAAAGAAAAAAGAAAACGTACATGCCGGATAAAAAACAAGTAAAAAGGACGATCTGGCTACAATCGTTCACAAAGGCCGGTCGATAATTTCTGTTTCTCCTACTGCAGCCCGATATACCACCTATCAGTCGCAGTAGGGGGGCTACATCAAAGACAGATCATGAAGTAAATTATTTATTATACCGAAATAAGCCAGGATAATGCATTTGATCTTGTTATTGTGTCAATGTAATTTTCTTGAAAATTTCATAAAAAGAAATGGCAACAGTCTAAGCCAACGTGGACAGAAGAAGTTATATTTTTTTTCAAAACCGCATTGTTTTTTGACGTAGCCATGTGGCACATGCATTTAATTTTCCACAAAGAAGAAGAAACCTCGCCTCGACGCGAAGAAGCACCGACCTCAAAGCTCCTGCAAAGCCTTACAAGCTGCTGCCACCGCTATGGAAGAGACCTCGTCTGAAGAAAGTGCCTCCAGTACACCTCAACTTATCTCACGGCAGTCACCTGGACCAATACAGGTCACCGACGGCGGCACCGTGATGAAGGAGCCGACGGCAGTGGCCTCAGTGGCCAGTACCACTGCGTCTCCTACGCCACCGCAAGGAAAAGAGATCCTGCTTGTGCTAAAGCCTCCAGAGCGCACGCAGTCCACTGACACCAAAACTCAAACTGTATCGCCAAAGCAGGAACTCCAGTTCCGGCAAAGAGAACGCGAGGAACGTACCCGGACGCCGTCGGATGAGAGGATATGTCTCCAGATGTGGTTACTTTGGGGGGCCCTGACCTGTCCTCTGATTTTCTCCGTTTGGTTCTTCCTGGTGCCCTTCCTGGTCAACAACAACATGCAGAAGCCCGAAGGACCGGTAGTGTCTAGTACAGCGTCAACGACGCCGGAACCCTGCCTGAAACCAGTGACGATACAAGAACCTGAACGGCCGATAACAACTGGCTCCAATCAAACTTTTGGCCCATCGGGACGTACGCCGAGGCCTTTCTTTTGCCTCTTCAGGAACAGCGCGGTCACCCTGAGCTGTAACTACAGCACCACAGGCGATAACTACGACTACACGTTTGAGGCGATGCCCTTTGAACTGTGTCATTACGTTATATATTGGTCAGTGGCCATCGACAATGGAAACATCACCAGCCGGATGCCAAGCTTCGACGAAGATTACGGCCTTTATCAACTCAGGAACATCACCGACGGGCTAGGCTACTTAAACGTAAAGATTCTGTTGGCACTGGGCGGTTACCCCGAAGATGGTCCACACTTTTCGATACTCGGCCGCGACCCCATCACCCTCAGCCGGCTCACTGCGAACGTCGTCGATGTCACGAGGTCCTTGCGCCTTGACGGTGTCACCGTTAACTGGGTCGACCCCGGACCACGTTGCGGAAGTCCGGACGACCAGGAAACCGTGGCGGCGCTCCTGCGCGCGCTTCGGCAAGCCTACGACAACAACGGCATGGCGCAGGCTATGGTGACGGCGATGCTGGACGGCGGTGCTTCCATCGAACGTGTCATGTCCTCTTCCAAGGACGCCGTGAGCTACTTCTTCCTCACAGACGACCGGAAACTCACGAGTGGAGCGACGCACTTCTACGAAGTTTGCGACGCTTCCAGCAAGCATACCACTACTGCTCTGAATGATTACATCAGAAGCGTGCCAGGGCTGCACTGGGATCAGATATGCTCGGCCGAGTTCGCGGCTTTCTTGGCGATCGACGGCGACATGGACGTGGCCACGCAGCAGTTCATGATGCAGCAGGGACGCGTCTTCCGGCGGGCTCCCGTCTACGAGGCCTGCGGCAAGCCCGGCTTTTGCAGGATTTTCGGCGCCTCGCAGTCATGCTTTGTGCACAGTGCGAACAAGGGTCCCTTGTCGCGTACCTCGACACTCCACGCCGCCACCCTCTACTTCACCGACATCGTCTACACAATACGCACCCGCTACTCCGGTGGCTATCGACCACCGGGCGGCAATCCCTGCGTGTTCGTCACCCTCAACGAGTACGACAACTACGCCGGACAGTGTGGGGTCGGTTACAATCGGTACCTGCTATTGCGACACGTGTACTTTGGTTCGCTGGGAGAATACCAGTTCCACGGTTCGATCGAAGACGCCGTGCCACCCTACAATCCAAACACTTGTTGAATAGTGCTGCTGCTATATTGCTTAGTCATAATCACATATCAAATGTATTGTCACGAGCTAGACGGGCGCTTTTGCATTGATAAAATACTTTTAAGCGCCACTGTCTATGTTTCTCGTCCTTATATTGCACGAAACTTCACACTGCAATGTGCAGCAGAAGGTAATAGGATCTGACACGCTTTCTGTGGATTGGAGAATCAAATGAATGAATCAACTTTATTTGAAGCCCGACAGTTTCCTCCGGGCGAGGGGGAAAGGGGGAATCAACCCCTGTCCCTTCCCACCCTCCACCGATTTTGATGGCGGTGCCTCGGGTGACCGCTTGAAGTCCTTAGTTCCAGGCGGCATCTTCGGCTTGCCGGAGAGCCGAAAGCTGTAAAAGCTAAGTCTCTTGTGGTATTCCTATGGTATATTTTTTATATTGAGGGCATCATTCATCAGCCGGTAGCAACAGACGATATTAATTAATATTATTCACTGAAAAACTTGCATGAGGCTCAAGTTTTTCCTTCAAAAGTAGAAGAACGTGACAGCGCAATCGGGTCCTACTCGCACGGACATCTCAACTACTAACCTAGCTTCATTTTTTGGTGGACAACTAAACCATGCCGCAAAGAAAATAGTGTCCATACACCTAGAATTAGCCCTTTTAAACAACGCTGCAATATCCGCTGTGAGTACAGTTTCGAAGCGCTATTGTTTTAGATGTGGAGCATCTAATACTCGAGGCTTGTAGTGCGGCGCCGTCCGCAAGCTTCCTCCTCCTTCTTCCACCATCTGTGCATCCTTTCCTCCTCTACACACCGCGCGCGCTTCACTCCTCCACCATCTGTGCACCCTTCCTCCTCTACACACCGCGCGCGCTTCTCCTCTTCAAGAACATTTGCTAGCTGTATAATGTAGCGCGCATGCGCCGTCACGCTTCGAGAACATCGGCAGCTGACGCGCGCATGCACCGTCACCCACCATCTGTGCCGCGCGCGCTTCTCCCCTTCGAGAACATTCTACAATTCTCCTGATTTTCCAGTGGACGCGCATGCGCCGTCGCGCTTCGAGAACATTCAACAGCTGACAGTGCATGCGCCGTCGCGCTGTATATATACTCAAGGTCGGCGCTCGCTCGCTCAGTTGCCGCTCGTCGGTTGGTTTGTACGGCGCGTCGATGTCCAAGGTCGCGGTAAAATGAATTCCAACGAATCCACAAACACAATGATCGACGTCCCTTCGACCAGCGCCGCCCTTTCGCATACGTGTGTACGTGTTCACTCATTTAACACCCCCTCCTACAACCACGTTAACCAATTTAGCTATCGACCCAAGTAAGTCGCAATTTAACACCCCATTTCACAACCACGTTAACCAATTTAGCCATCGACCCAGGTAAGTCGCACTTTAACACCCCGTTAACCAATTATATGCTCCGCATCCTCCTCAGTGTTCCCCCGAGGGAAGCTGCGGGCAATTTTTTTTTTATCGTATATTGCGATGTGCCATTCTTTTGTTTTCTGAAATGGCAAGTTAACCGATACGCATCCGTAAGACAACACGCACACCTGCGCAGCTGGAGACGTTGTTACTGTTGACAACATCAATTATGCGCGGATGCTTTCTGCCTGGCGGGCCTTTGAACCAACCACTCGTTGCACTATTCACATGTCTTGACACCTGGTGTGATTATGTCCTTTCGTTACGCGATATCACACGTGTTAACCACACTGCTCGCTCTACATATTATCTATAGTATTTTTTTCCGAAGCAACTTGAAGCCCATGTACATATCTTTAATACGAAACTATTTTTCAGCGCGGAAGGCTCCCCCAATGCGCTGTGCACGGAGATCTACGAAAAAAGTGGCGCACAATTCCAGCAGTCATAGATACACGATTGCGGCGGTGTACAGTGCAAGCGACCAATTCCCAACCAACATGGTCTTTGTGAAAGTAAATAACCGGGAGCGACGTCAACACGTGCCAAGGGCTCGAGTACGGCGAAAGAGCTATAGGCCCAAGCTATCGCCACATGCAAGAGAACCCGGGTTGCCGTGATAACAAATTTGCAACAAGCGTGAAGAAAGTATATGAACGAAATGATAGGAAGTATAGCACTGAATATCTCCGTTCCTTTTCCTAATGTACCCACTCCTGCTATGTCTCGTGTATCGAGACAGCAGTATCTGTAAAAAAATAAAATAAATAAAATATCTCAAAAAGCACCACGGGGAAAGAAAGAACCATCCTGGACGCCGGGACGCGAGTGTTGATCATGCGCGGACCCCGGTAGGATACGCTGCGGCTCCAAAACGTACACGCTGAGGTGTCTTCGACACGTAGAGAACACGGAGTGACAGCTATGACGACGTGAAAGTACTCGGACATTTTGGCACATTACAGGAGGTGCAAGGAGGCGGTACCCATTGGCGCACAAGAATTCACGTAGGAACCGAGCCGCGACCAGGGAAAGATTCTTGGTAACAACTTACCCGCATGAAACAATCATGCACGCAATACGTGCAAAGGTGTGTGTGGGAGTGCAAGCTCTGCCCATTGGACGCACGCCCCATCCTGGCCCACAAGGTGTTGTACAGGGCACGAAACAACGAATAACCGGGACGTATACCGCAATCATGACTCCCGGGCGAAAGTGCGGAGGAAGGAGCAGATTCACAGGAAGAATCCCGAAGCCGCAGGGAAGCTGGGTTGGTGACGCAGGAATAGCCCCGGTTGGCGGTGAATAAGGCCGTGACCAGAAGGAGGCAATGAGCCATGCATACCTGAACTGAGGAGGCCACCCCCATCAGGGTTGAAGGACAAGGAGTCAGGTTAATCAATGAAGTCAGCTTTTTCCTCCATCTAGCTCAAACAAAACGTAACGTGCTGCACGCTTTAAACATGCACTGAACTTAGACTGCCACACGAATACATACGTAAAAACACTAGCCGAAACATCTCTCCTCCGGGTTCAAGAAGTTGACGTTTAGACTGAACTCCGAGCGTATAACTGTATAACGTTGGTTGCAAAAAAAGCAACGGATTAAGACGGACCAAGAAGCTGCAATCTATACTCGTCCGCGAACTGAAGTGATTATACATTGCAGTGTCTGCATGAATACTAATTAAAGGCCAATCCACGTCACACCAAAAGCCGTCCATCATACAGTGAAACATGCTTCGAAGGGCGGTATTTAGATGAGATGCCACTTTCGATGCTAATGTTTTCTTTTCCTTATTGTGCTTTTCTCCGCTTAATAATTGGTCAGAGCGGCAGTTCATCATCGTCAACAAAGACGATCGCCGGTTTTGTGAGTTGTGAAGTGTACTACGAACGTAGAATAGGTAATGAATCATCGTATTGCGACCCCTAGCCACCACAATGAAACTGAAACAGTTCTTGCAGCTATTAGAACCCCATATCACGAGACGGAGGCGGCTTCGATCTGGGCCATGCCTTTTGCGAGGAAGAATGCCAGAGGTTCATGTACATTGTGTCATTTTAATAGCCATTATTCTTAGGAGCAATCCCAGCGCGAGTATTTACTTGTCGATTTTTGTCTGCATAAAGACTAGTTTGTTTATTATTTTTTGATGCAGGTTATTTCTGTTATTTCCGTGTGCTATGGACTGTTTTTGTTTATCTTTTTTATTGTGCGAATGTATCTTGCAAGATCCTCCCTGTGATGACCCCAAGCACGGCGTTGACAGCATCAAATAAATAAATAAATAAATAAATAAATAAATAAATACCTCCGGGTGGTCAGAAATACTCGGAGCAGCCCACTATAGCGTCTATCATAGCTTGATTAGCTTTGGGAACCTTGTGACAAGGAACATGCAATTTTCTTTCCGCTTTCTACCGTGGAACCTGCCCATGAAGACGTCAGGATCTGTGGCCAAGTTTATATCGGCCAGACCAGACTTTACTTGCGACAGTTTAGCGAACATTTTTTTTAATTAGAAATAGAACAGTGTCCCATCCTTTTTTACACTGCACTTTGCGTGGCTGCCCACCCCACCTTGATCTCACACAATTTATTGAAAGTAGTCAATATGCGCTTGCTCTAGGAGCGCTAGAAGCCTTTCATACTAGGAAAGAAAAGGCGGTTGTTGCGTTAGCATGACGTTAATAGTGCTGCGCAATAGTGAATATGAGGAGTTTACACACACACGCATACACACACACACACACACACACACACACACACACACACACACACACACATATATATATATATATATATATATAACCACCTGGGGTTCTTTTTTTCTTTTACGTGCACCGTAATCGGAGTACACGGGCCTACAACATTTCCGCCTCCATCGGAAAAGCAGCCGCCACAGCCGGGATTTGATCCCGCGACCTGCGGGTCAGCAGCCGAGCACCTTAGCCACTAGAAAACCGTGGGGGGGCAAACGATTCTCTTTCTGTGAAGTCGATAGTGTGCAGTTCACGTCAAGCTTAACCGGAGACTGTTTGTCGTCGCGAGGACCGGAAGAGAGTTGCGCGAATGATAAGCTGGCTTTCGAGTCTCCCATTTCTTCGAAGTAAGCGATGACACACTGCCTGATGAAGTGCTGGTATTCATGACGGAAATTTGTTAGTAAAGTTTTCGCAGGCTCTTGTGTCAGTTCTAGGAGACCACGGGTGACGCATATATGACGAGACAAGAGCATGAACACATTGCCTTCCACAACTCCGAGAGCCGTTCGGTTGATGTCACTCAGCACGTTAACCGGAACACTAAAACGGGGCGGTACTGTCACTCAATCTTCGGATACATGCAACGCCATCATACGTGATTCATAATCCTGAGAATGTTCGTTACCTGAAAACGTCAC
The DNA here is from genome assembly GCA_013436015.1 of Rhipicephalus annulatus. Classification (NCBI taxonomy): domain Eukaryota; kingdom Metazoa; phylum Arthropoda; class Arachnida; order Ixodida; family Ixodidae; genus Rhipicephalus; species Rhipicephalus annulatus. The sequence goes on from WOVY01007027.1 coordinate 47,986, forward strand.
CAGCAATTCTCGGAGATTTATAATAGCCCCATATTCTCGAAAGAAGTCTAATTACAAGATGACCTGCCTGGAGCATTCCCGCAGTACGACGAACGTTCCGATGAAGGTCAGAGCGCCAATATGTACTCGAGCAGTGCACCTCCCAACCGGCGTCACTAGGTGACTACCCGCGGTACGGAGCTGCGGACCGTTCCCTGGCATCACCACTTTTCGAAGTGCAGCCGTGAAGTCACCACTTATAACGGAGTAGTCGGCGCCAGTATTCACGAGTGCGGTAGCCGAGTGATTGTCGACGGTTATGGAAATATCGGCGAAATTGCTGCGTCGCGTTCTGAAAATTTTGTGACAGAGATATCGGCGTCGTTAACGTGTCGTGGCGGAGGATGTTTGTCAGTTCGGTCAACAGCGGCCCCACCCCCGGAGGCCGTTGGCCTCAGTTTTCCTGGCGTGGGCCTGGATTTGGGGACCTGTTTCGTACACCAGAGAACGTGGCGTAACGACTATTGGCACGCCGAGGCGCCGAGGAGAAGGTGAGCGTGGCCGGTGGCTTTGTGCAGGTGGAAACGGCTGCTGCGCTGCTAGGTATTGCTGAATCTCGTGAGGAAACTCCCCGTTACTGGGCCGACGCCCGTTAGAGTGAAACCCCTGAAGGCCCATCCTGCGATACGCACACTGGCGGTACAGATGGCCCGCTTCGCCGCAGTGGTAGCAAAAGGGCCTGTTGTCAGAGGTGCGCCACACGTCAGATTTACGGGTGACTTCACGCGGAACGTCATACTGGAAAGTGCTTTCGTAGTTATTTGCAGGTGCGAGTTGAAGGTGCGATGGGGAGAAAGTAGAGAATGGTTGGCGTCCGGTAGAAGGTTGAGGTCTCCTCAATGATTCGGCGTAAGACAGAGCGGGAGCTTCCGCACGCATTGGCAGCAACGGTTGGGTCACATTCCTGAGTTCATCGCAAATAATGCCTCACAGGATCGTCGCACTTGGGTGAGTAGAACCAGGACAAACTTTTTCGAGCTCCTCGCGGTTCCACACAAGCTCGCGGAGTGCTGATAAGTCCTGTCCCCAGGTGAAAGGTGACACCGCGGTGACAGAATCTTGGAGGTCGTACTGTAGAGAGCGTTGCTGAAGTGCCCGTTCTATGGTAGTAGCTTCTGCGATGAACTCATCGACAGTGGTTGGGGGCTTGTGTATGAGTCCAGCGAAAAGTTGCTCCTTGACACCCCACAGGAGGATTCGAACTTATTTTGTTTCATCCATCCCTGGGTTAGCGCACTTAAACAAGCGTGACGTGTCTTCGACAAACTTAGCCATGTTTTGATTTGGCTTCTGAATCCGGCTCTGCAGAGCCTGATCGGCTTTTTCTTTTCTTTCGGGATTTCTGAATGCCTGGCATAGCTGTCGCTGAAATTCTTGCCAGTTGGTAATAGACGGCTCATGGTTCTTATGCCAGATGGGAGCATAGTCTAAGTGATAAATAGACGTTGCGAAGCTTCTTGGATTCGTTGACGGCTGCGACCCGATCGAAGTGGTCTAGCCAGTCATCTATGTCCTCAAACACATCACCATGAAACGGCTTCGGGGTGCGTGCTGTATAGACGACGGTTAGGGTGGATGTGAGTTGCTCTACGTTGCTCTCTTGCGTCTGACTTGCCGTTGTGGTGGTCATTCTTGCCGAGCTTAAGGAACCAAATTCAGGAGGTAGTCCTTGAAAGCAGCGGCTGAAGCGAAATGACAGGTTTTCCTCCGGCACTGTTGAAATGGTGGCAGAATGTTGAAGTGGCTTGAGTTAAAACTAGCGAATTGGTATTGTACCCAGCAGCTCCACCAGTTTGTCAAGGTAATATAATCAGTGAAAGTAACACTGTAGCAAACAGCGGAACAGCTTCGATCGAGCAGCGCGAGGTCGTCGTCGTCCTTTCTGCCCACCAATCCCCTAACACGCACAAGTAATGCAGACACTAGCCACGCAACAGCCAGAAGCCCACTACATGCTCGTGTCAATATACTTCAAGGACATCTTTTTGAGCGAGTTGGGGGGCTTACACTGATTAGGCACACTTGATCATGGCGCGAAGTACAGTTCATGAAAAAGTGGGGAACAGACGAGAAGCATCGGCGCTTCCCTTTCTTCTCTGCAGCTTCCCCCTTTGTCAAGAAATGTATTTGTCACCACAGTGAAGTTTATCCAATCTTTGTGCATGCTTTTATATCAAAAACGCAAACAATTAGTCGACGTTTTTTCGCGCTATACGGTACACTAGAGATGTCCAACCTCAATTATATGTCTTATTGTAATATGGATAATGCACAGCGCAACAACTTTCCTACTTTGTTTGTCGTCGACTTCACAAATGTTGGTATTTTAGTTTGAAACGACAGCGTTGACATATCCCAACATTTCAGCCCTACCGCTCTCACTTAGTCATATGCCCGTCTTTACGCGCACACAAGTGCAAAGACACGAAAAAATGGAGCCCTTCGGCAATGGCAGTCAATAAATATCTCACGAGCCAGTCGCTTGTGTAAACATAAATAAGCGGCTGAAGCTGCGTAGCACACTGGTTTATTTATTTAACACACTCATTATTTTTTCCACATTTTTTCCATAACTTTCATATTCATTGTATGCTCCTTTTCCTAAAGCATAAAGGCAACTTATTAAATAATTTATTCTTTTTATTTGCTTATTTCTGCACTCATTTTATTTATTTGACTTATTGATGTGTTATTTTAGGTCATTTGCACTTTGTGTTTACTTTTACTGAACTGGTGGTTAGTAGGCGGTTTTTCTCAATTTCTACGTCACATACCTGATAGAGTTTTTTTGGGAGGGGGGGGGGGAGGGGGCCGGGTTAGTTCATTTTTTTATTTGATTTGCAAACACGGATCCACAACGCCACAAAGAAAATAGGGAGAGAGCAAGCTGGCAACTGCCACCTGGAGGGGCACAACGCCTGCTAACTCTTTCGGGAAGATTGAAAAAAAAAACAGACGAAAGAAAGGATCAAGAAAGGTTGGTAATAACTGACTAGGTAAATGTACTCAGCGTTACGTGTTCCTGTTTTTTTATTACATTCAAAGCCGTCCTGGCGTCAAACATTTTGCACAGTTCGCAAGGTATCGCTCGAGCTTAGTTGGTGTGGCTGAGGCCTCTTTTTGTACATTTTAAGGTGAAGGCCTTTCATTATTTCATTCATTGACCAACCAATGAAGTACCAGAGCAAGACGACGGTTTCCAATCAGAAAGTTGTCGATCGGTTGCGAAACGCGCCATTCAATAATTTTTAGGTTTCTATTTGTCCAGCTATAGCGTTTTTGTGCTTACTGTGTAGCAGTTCATTTGTAAGCTTTAGTAGTTGAGTTTGTTACAAGAAACTTTTTATTAATCACGTGCTGGTTATTAAAAAGGTGTTAAGTATGTAGATGTTGCACAACAGTTGTGATTATGTTCGGGAGGATTTTGCACGTCATTCATGTCAGCGGTATGAATCGATAATTACGCGCATTTTATCACTGACTTGAAAACGGGTGCAATTTTGTCAATTTTACAGTGCGTTGCAAATGTTTTACTCATTAGCGCCTGAACAAAAGTATCTTAAGGAATACTGCTTCTATGTATAACAGCATTTCTTAAAATTTTCATGTTTTTTTGTCATCCCAGGTGAAAGCTGATATTTCGGGGTTGTTTACACATGAGGTAAAGCAGGTGACCCTGAATTCCATGAAGCTTATGTGTATGTAATCAACGTGTTGAAGTAGTGGAATGATCTCGGTGCGCTTACACAGAAGAAAAATCGTTACCAATGTAAGGTGGACATTCGTTTTGATTTGCTGGAAGACCAGCGTGAATCGACAGGCACATATGAGATGAAGGCTATTGCGTACAACGTCATTTCCCCGATTTTTCTAGTGTTGTGTCATAAGCGATTGAATATCTTGAGAGTGTCACTTCCGCTAGCACGGGCATATCAGCCGGGGAGAGCAAGGAAAGCGCGAGCCCCCCCCCCCCCCCACCCACCCCCCTTGCATTTTCGACAGTGGTCACTATTGGCTGTACACTGGAGAAACCAACAAGTAAGGTGAAGTGTTCCGTGAAAACAGTAAGCACTCAATTTTGTTTTTGCGGGAGAATGAGTATGTTACGAAGCAACGTTCCAACGTAATGAAATTTCGCCAACATTTCCACTGTAGTGATTTTCCTTTAGTGTCTTCGCGGTGCGGGTCGCCTATGTGACGCTTACGAGTCTTGTGCTGCAGTATTGCTGAGCAGGCGAGCGCTTAACAGGGGCCATATGATGTTACATTACTTGTTCATGCTTTTATTCTGCTGTAACTTATTGATGCAGTTACGAATGGGAACGGGCAAACTTTTCATGAACCGGTCAAAGCCTTCACTGCTTTTGGAAAATAGTTTTCTTCGAAAGGTTATGTCATCACCGCTTCTCTGTCGAAGCTGTTGCGAGCCGGTGAGTGTGACGAATCGTTTTTGATGTTTAAATTTTCCCCTACAGAAACGCCAAAATATGTTTCCGCTTTAGTCCCTGATAAACATGATCAGCCTTGCTTATGGTAACTTGGAGCCATAGCGGCAGCTTGCAAAGTGGCCACGAATAAAGAAGTCGACTCGAGCTCAGTGGCAAGCTCAGCTTTTAAGATTGCCCCGCAATTTGCCCCGTCGGACCAGGGAGAAGGTGAAAAACCTTGGTTTTTAGTACTATAAAGCCTTTGTTAGGAGTCGGGCTAGTTGGTTTTCACTCAACTTGAATTGTCTTATACTGCTCAATATACATCTCGGACAAAAAAGGACAAAAATGCACCGCTGCTTATTCTCTCTATTCCTCTTTCTCTCAGCAAGTATCAGCCTACAGAGATGCATATGCACACAAACTACTAAACAACGTTATGCTGCAAGTGGAAATGTTTTATTATGCTCATAATCCATCTCGTCAGCTGCTATAAGTGGCCGCTGCATATGTACTCGGCAGCTAGCCTACTGCAATTACATTTAGCAGGAGATGCTCTCCGGTTTTGTGACGTCGTGTAAAAGGCAGCGGATTTTGTGGCCGACAGGAAATAATAAATTCTGAAGAAGCAATTGCAAACAATACGCGGTATTGAAAATAGGTAATTCTTCTATTTTTTACGTGGTCGTGCATAAGTGGTCATCACGCAATGGATCAGTTTCACGTCATTTGTTGCCTCACGTAACAAGGTAGTGCTGTGTGCTTGACAAAGACTGTATACACCAATCGTATACAGCTAACAACCATTTCGAAAGGAAGCAACGAGGAATTGTTTAACGTTATAATCGCCCACATTTTTCTCAAAGAAAAACTTTGTTTACCCCGTTTGTGTAGGCGTAATCTTGAAGGTGCCTGGGGCCGCTTAAGAAATGTCAATACGAATACAATGACTGTAATCAATGTACTACGCCCCAAACACAACAAATATACTTCTTTAAAGAAAAGCGATAAAAGTCTATAATAAGGTATTCACAGTAATATAACAATATCAATAATATTAATACATGCGCGCTGTAGATGCATTGTTCAGACTGTTAGCAAACAAGGCAAATTATAATACACACAAGCCTGAACATACGAGATGATTTAAACTCCAACCAAAACTTTTGAGGAAACCCGACGATTTGAAACCAACTTGGTTCCTTCCTCAGGGGTGACTGCGGAGGCCTAGTGGGTACATAGTGGGTACATAGAAAATGTACCTAGTGGGTACATAGAAAATTCGAAAAGGTTTGATGCACTAAGTTGAAGTACGCTCTAGGAAGAGGAGTTTGCTATTGCGTCCTACTACTGAAGGCAAAGCTTCAGGGTCCCCTAATGTTTTTATACATATACATGTCTTGCGGCTTTTTCGGTGGGCATGTGTATTTTAATGCATCCCGCCGTGACCTGTACCTTTGTCTCGCACCACCGTTTTCATAACAAGTCTTTGTTGAAAAGTTAGCTTTAGTTTGGGAGAGGTCATCGGACCTATTGGGGACGAGAAATAGTGCGGGCTATCTAATCATCTGTGGCAAACTGCGAAAAGATTTTCAAAGGATCAAAACGTGGCGCGAACCCACATAAGCTCTAATTGACAAAGAATATCAATGAAAATGGAATTTATCTCCTGTTTAGCTGCGATCACAAACCTACGTGCTCACTAGTCGCTTATATGGATTCTGCAAAATCAGACAGAGCATAATTGCGTCGTTTTCTAATCTCTTGGTGCAGCCACCAAATTTCCGTTAACAGTGAAATATCAGCTTCACGACTGTCCAGGTACGAACAATTCTCAGTGCTTGCACGAAGAACGCTGCGTATGTCAGTTAATCATGAGGAGAACTTGGCGTGAGCAGTGTTATTACGATAAGGCATGAAATATTTCTAATGACACGCGATTGCATTACAGGTTAGATATACATGGTGACGAATATAATATTACGACGTCAGTGGCATCGTCATATGCACAAACACTGTAGTTTATTGTTAGCTCATCAATATTGATCTCACGTGTAAATTTTAACGTGGGAGCGTTAAAGTAACACGTTGCGCGGAAATAGCGGTGCTGGCGTTGGCGCCATTAATTAGGAGCAAGCAATTAGCGTTCTCTGTGAGTGTAAATTCAAGATAGATTCAAATAAATAAATAAATAAACAAATAAAGTCACAGCTTGCACCGGAGGCTCCGTGATAAAGAGACAGCGAAGCTGAAGGGCGCTTATGTAGTCATGGCTGTTGCCGTTTTGCTATGTTCTGCAAATTTTTTCACTGTCTCTTCCTCTAGTTTGTTTCCGTCTATGATTTCTCCTTTTTTGTGTATTCTCAGGAGCTCGCTCCTTTTGCTCGCGTCTTGTCCTATGGCGGTGGGCGGCGTGTACACCAGTGTTGCCAGTGTGCACACTTCTGCAGTCACGCTCAAGGCTCAAAGTTCTCTTTAGCGTATATATTTAGGAAACCCCATGGTTACGGACACCTAAGCTGCTTCTTATCTAAAACCAAGATGCAATTATGAGGAACGCCGTAATGGAAGGCTCTGAAAATTTCGACCACCTGGGTCAGCTTATTGGCCCATCCCCTTTGTTAGAGAACACCGCCAGGAAGAGGATATCATTATCATCGCCGTTTGCCAAGCAGCTGCTGCCGGATATGTCACACAGAAATTGGACAAGCCCCGCTACTTACCTCCACTTCACCGAAGGCTATGAGCAAATTCGAGAAATCAAGTACTGCTCAACTGTTCAATTATTAGCCTTCACGACGCAAGTCAGTGAAGCTGCCTTGAATTTTCTAAGAATCGTTAGTTAGTCAAGGTGGCAAGGTCCTCCCTGCTTTGACTACGTAGTTTAGCAAACTGAACTCAAGTAATGTAATCAACCACCCAATAGGTAATACAATCATAATACAATCATAGTTTCATGTATTCAAAATGGCTCCTTAAAGAGGGAGGAATGAAAAGGAAGCGTGAGAAGTGAAACAGATATTAGCATTATGTTTGCTACCCAGTGCTTGGGTGGGGTGAAATAAGGGCCAAAAAGAGGGTTTACAGAAAAATAAAAAATAAAAAAGAAAACGTACATGCCAGATAAAAAAAAACAAATAAAAAGGGCGATCTGGCTACAATCATTCCCAAATCCAGTGGATAATTTCTGTTTCTCTTACTGCAGCCTGATATACCACCTACCAGTCGCAGTAGGGGGGGCTACATCAAGAAGAGATCATGAAGTAAATTATTTATTACACCAAAATATGCCAGGATAGTGCATTTGGTCTTGTAATTGTGTCAATGTAATTTTTCTTGGAAATTTCATAAAAAGAAACGGCAACAGTCCAAGCAGACACGCACAGAAGAAGTTATATTTTTTTCCAAACCACGAGGTTTTTTGGCGTAGCCATGCAGCATGTGCATTAATTTTCCACAAAGAAGAAGAAACCGCGCCTCGACGCGAAGAAGCACCGACCTCAAAGCTCCTGCAAATCCTTACCAGGTACTGCCACCGCTACGGAAGAGACCTCGTCTGATGAAAGTGCCTCCAGTACACCTCAACCTATCTCACGGCAGTCACCTGGACCCTTACAGGAAACCGACGGCGGCATCGGGACAAAGGAGCTGACGGCAGGGGCCTCAGTGGCCAGTACCACTGCGTCTCCTACGCCACCGCAAGGAAGGGAGATCCTGCTTGTGCTAAAGCCTCCAGAGCGCACGCAGTCCGCCGACACCAAAACTCAAACTGTATCGCCAACGCAGGAACTCCAGTTCCGGCAAAGAGAACGCGAGGAACGTACCCGGACGCCCTCGGATGAGAGGATATGTCTCCAGATGTGGTTACTGTGGGGGGCCCTGACCTGTCCTCTGATTTTCTACGTTTGGTTCTTCCTGGTGCCCTTCCTGGTCAACAACAACATGCAGAAGCCCGAAGGACCGGTAGTGTCTAGTACAGCGTCACCGACGCCGGAACCCTGCCTGAAACCAGTGACGATACAAGAACCTGAACGGCCGATAACAACTGGCTCCAATCAAACTTTTGGCCCATCGGGACGTACGCCGAGGCCTTTCTTTTGCCTCTTCAGGAACAGCGCGGTCACCCTGAGCCGTAACTACAGCACCACAGGTGATAACTACGACTACACGTTTGAGGCGATGCCCTTTGAACTGTGTCATTACGTTATATATTGGTCGGTGGCCATCGACAATGGAAACATCACCAGCCGGATGCCAAGCTTCGACGAAGATTACGGCCTTTATCAACTCAGGAACATCACCGACGGGCTAGGCTACTTAAACGTAAAGATTCTGTTGGCACTGGGCGGTTACCCCGAAGATGGTCCACACTTTTCGATACTCGGCCGCGACCCCATCACCCTCAGCCGGCTCACTGCGAACGTCGTCGACGTCACCAGGTCCCTGCGCCTAGACGGCGTCACCGTTAACTGGGTCGACCCCGGACCACGTTGCGGAAGTCCGGACGACCAGAAAACCGTGGCGGCACTTCTGCACGCACTTCGGCAAGCCTACGACAACAACGGCATGGCGCAGGCTATGGTGACGGCGATGCCGGACGGCGGTGCTTCCATCGAACGTGTCGTGTCCTCTTCCAAGAACGCCGTGAGCTACTTCTTCCTCACAGACGACCGGACACTCACGAGCGGAGCGACGCACTTCTACGAGGTTTGCGACGCTTTCAGCAAGCATACCGCTAATACTCTGAATGATTACATCAAAGTGTGCCGGGGCTGCACTGGGATCAGATATGCTCGGCCGAGTTCACGGCTTTCTTGGCGATTGACGGCGACATGGACGTGGCCACGCAGCATTTCATGATGCAGCAGGGACACGTCTTCCGGTGGGCTCCCGTCTACGAGGCCTGCGGCAAGCCCGGCTTTGCAGGATTTTCGGCGCCTCGCAGTCATGCTTTGTGCACAGTGCGAACAAGGGTCCCTTGTCGCGTACCTCGACACTCCACGCCGCCACCCTCTACTTCACCGACATCGTCTACACAATACGCACCCGCTACTTCCGGTGGCTATCGACCACCGGGCGGCAATCCCTGCGTGTTCGTCACCCTCAACGAGTACGACAACTACGCCGGACAGTGTGGGGTCGGTTACAATCGGTACCTGCTATTGCGACACGTGTACTTTAGTTCACTGGGAGAATACCAGTACCACGGTTCGATCGAAGACGCCGTGCCGCCCTACAATGCAAACACTTGTTGAATGGTGCTAATACTACTATTGCTTAGTCATCGTCATCACATATCAAATGCATTGTCACCAGCTGCACACGCGCTTCTGCATTGATAAAATACTTTTAAGCGGCACTGTCGATGTCTCTCGTGCTTGTATTGCACGTAAATACACACTGCAACGTGCAGTAGAGGGTATAGGATCTGACATGCTTTCTGTAGATTGGGAATCAAATGAATGAATCAACTTTATTTGAAGCCTGCCAGTCTTCTCCGTGCGAGGGGGGAAAGAGGGAATTAATCCCTGTACCTTCCTACCCTCCATCGATTATGATGGCGGTGCCTCAGGTGAACCGCTCGAAGTCCTTAGACCTGGGTGGCATCATGGCCTGCCGGACGGCCGAAAGCTGAGGAAAAATAAGTCACTGCTGGTATTTCTATGATATATTTTTATATATTGAGGGCCCTCATTCATCAGCGGCTAGCAACAGACGATATGATTTATTATGCTTCACTGAAAAACTTGCATGACGCTCAAGCTTTTCCTTCAAGAGTAGAAGAACGTGACAGCGCAATCGGGTACTACTACTACGGACATCTCAACTGCTAGCCTAGCTTCATTTTTTGGTGGACAACTAAACCACGCCGCAAAGAAAGGGAGCGTCCATACGCTTAGAATTAGCCCTTTTAAACAACGCTGGAATGTCCACTGCGAGTAGAGTTTCGAAGCGCTATTGTTTTTTTTATCGTATATTGTGATGTGCCCTTATTTTTTTTTGGAATGGCAAGTTAACCGATACATATCCGTAAGACAAACACGCACACTTACGCAGCTGGAGACGTTGTTACTGTTGACAACATCAATTATGCGCGGGTGCTTGCTGCCTGGCGGGCCTTTGACCACCACTCGTTGCACTATTCACTTGTCTTGACACCCGGTGTGATATGTCCCTTTCGTCACGCGATATTACACATGTTAACGGCACTGCTCGCTCTACATATTATTCATAGTAACTTTTTTTCTGAAGCAATTTGAAGACCATGTATATATCTTTAATAGGAACTATTTTTCAGGGTGGGAGCCTTCCCCGATGCGCTGTGCACGGAGATGTACGAAAGCCAGTGGTGCGCAATTCACCCAGTGAGAGATACAGGAACGCGGCGGTGTACAGTGCAAGCGACCAATTCCCAACCAAGTCGTCTTCGAGAAAGTAAATAACCCGGAGCGACGTCAACACTTGCCAAGTGCGGGAGTACGGCGAAAAAGCTATAAGGGCCCCAGCCATCGCCACATGCAAGAGAACCCGGTTGCTGTGATAACAAATTTGCACAAGGACGTGAAGAAGGTATCTGAACGAAATGATTAGGAACTATAGCACTTAATATATTTGAAATGAAAGCACCACTGTGATGTTGTGATGAAAGGTAAGAACCATCCTGGACGCCGGGGACACGAGTTGTTGATCATGCGCGGACCCAGGCGGGATACGCTGCAGCTCCAGAACGTACACGCTGAGGCATTTTCGACAAATCAAGAACACGGAGTGACAGCTAGAACGATGTGAAAGGACTCGGACATTTTGGCACATTACAGGAGGTGCCAGGAACCCGTACCTATTGGCCACACAAGACTTCACGTAGGAACGAGCCGCGACCAGGAGAAGGAGTAGATTCCTGGTAACAGCTTATCCGCATGAAACCAATCATGCACGCGATACGCGCAAAGGTTTGTGTGGGAGTGCAAGCTCTGCCCATTGGACACACGCAACACCCGTGGACCACAAGGTGTTGTGCAGGGCACGAAAACAACAAATAACCTGGACGGATACCACAATCATGACTCCCGGGCGAAAGTGTGGAGGAAGGAGCAGATAGCACAGGAAGAATCCCGAAGCCGCTGGGAGGCTGGGTTGGTGACGCTGGAGTAGCACCGTTTGGCGGTGAATAAGGCCGTGACCAGAAGGAGGCAGTGAGCCATGCTATACCTGAATTGAGAAGGCCACCCCCATCAGGGTTGAAGGACAAGGAGTCTGGTTAAACAATAAAGTCAGCTTTTCCCTCCATCTAGCTCAAACAAAACGTAGCATGATGCACGCTTTAAACATGCACTGAACTTAGACTGTCACACCAATACATACGTAAGAACACTGGCCGACACATCTCTCGTCCGGGTTCAAGAAGTTGACGTTTATCGAACTCCGAGCCCTATTACTGTATAACAATGGTTGCAAAAAAAAGAGAAGGAACGAGTCAAGCCACGTCAAGAAGCTGCAATCTATACACATCCGCGTACTGAAGTGATTATAAATTAGAGTGTCTGCATAAATGGTAATTAAAGATCAATCCACGTCATACCAAAAACCGTACATCATACAATGAAACATGCTTCGAAGGACCGTATTTTAATGAGATGCTGCTTTGAATGCCAATGTTTCCTTTTCCTTATTGTGCTTTTCTTCGCTTAATGAGTGGTCGGAGCAGCAGATCACTATCGTCACCAAGGCGATCATCTGGTCTTGTAAGTTGTGAATTATAATACGAACGTAGAATAGGTAATGAATCATCGTATAGCGACCCCTAGCCACCACAATAAAAATGAAACAGTTCTTGTAGCTATTAGAACCCCTTTCCACAAGACGGAAGCGGCTTCGATCTGGGCCATGGCTTTTGCGAGGAAGAATGCCAGAGGTTCATGTACCCTGTTTCATCTTAAGAGCCATTAATCTTAGAAGCCGTCCCAGCGCGAGTATTTACGAGTCGATTTTCGTCTGCATAATGACTAGTTTGCTTATTATTTTCTGATGCTGCTTATTCCTGTTATTTTCGTGTGCTATGTACTGTTTCTTTTTCTCTTCTTTATTGTGCGAATGTATCTTGCGAGAGCCTCCCTGTGATGACTTCAAGCACGGCGTTGACAGCATCAATAAATAAATAAATAAATAAATAAATAAATAAATAAATATTCACAATGTAATATATAATAAATAAATAAATAAATGCCCCCGGGTGGCCAGAAATACTCAGAACAGCCCACTATAGCGTCTTTCATAGCATGAGTAGCTTTGAGTACCTTGCGACAAGAAACGTGTAATTTCCTTCCCGCTTCTTTTTACCATGGACCCTGCCGATGAAGACGTTATGACCTGTGGCCATATTTATATCGGTGAGGCCGGACTTTACTAGCGACAAATTAGGGAACATCGTTTTTTTAATTAGGTATGGATTGATTGATATGTGGGGTTTAAAGTCCCAAAACCACCATTTGATTATGAGAGACGCCGTAGTGGAGGGCTCCGGAAATTTCGACCACCTGGGGTTCTTTAACGTGCACCGAAAATCTGAGTACACGGGCCTACAACATTTCCGCCTCCATCGAAATGCAGCCGTCGCAGTTGGGATTCGAACCCGCGACCTCCAGGTCAGCAGCCGAGTACCACCTTAGCCACTAGACTACCGCGGCGGGGCTTAATTAGGTATGGAACAGAGTCCCATCCCCCTCTACACTTCACTTTGCGTGGCTGCCTACTTACAGTTTGATCTCACACGATTATTGAGAGGAGTCAATATGCGCTTCCTCGAGGAGCGCTAGAAGCCTTTCATACTAGGAAAAAAAAGGCGGCTCTTGCGTTAGCATGACGTTAATTGTGCTGCAGAATAGTGAATATCAGGAGTTAAACTTAGACCAATATATATATATATATATATATATATATATATATATATATATATTTTATATATATATATATATATATATATTCAATCTGACGAAGGCCGGGCCACGGCCGAAACGTTAGTAAAGACAATTTCGTTTCAGTTATTCAATGTATATATTATATATATATATATATATATATATATATATTCTGTTTAGGTCAGTTCCTATACCTCGAACAGGCAATGGCTGGTGTTACACATCACTAAGCACGGCAACGTCTACTAAAGGCACACATTCTTACAAATTTGTGTACGTATAAACTAAAAGTTATCTAGTAACCTTTTCCAAATTAACCTTCACAAGTTCACTAATAAAATGCACAAGTTCATTAATAAAAGAGAGCTTACGGAAATAACCTTTAGTACCCGTCCACAATATCGAGGCGTGCCACCAATGAAACTTTTAGGTTCTCGCGAAAAAAAAAAAAAAAACTCGGCAGATCCCACGTCCCTTAGGAATCCATGTCATGCGAAGTATGCGTAGAAAAGGTGACCCTGTTGTAATTTTTTCATTGAGCGACACCGTATGTAATTGCGCTAAATCTATGTACAAACGTTTCACACACAGACATATGTTGAACAGTGGCAGATGGTTATATACCCAGTTGTCTAATAGTGGCACCAGAAGCGATAAGCTTCTGGTGTTGCTATTTGGTTCCCTAGAGTTGTAACGGGTGACCGGGTCTCACTCTGAGTCATCAGGGCGGGTTCAGGCAGGTAGACTAGTGAGTGCTAGGGCCTGGCTCGAGAACCACCTCTCTTTTAGATCTCT